>JAUCMR010000057.1:953563-975453 GCA_032357425.1 Enteromius argenteus
TAAATTAAAGTATCAGAATCAGTTAATCAAATGCCAGATGTGCACAATTTCGTTAATTTTGCAGCTTATGGATGGTTAGCATATAAGCAGCACATTTTTGCACTAAAACAGTCTGGGAAGATAACTTTAACCTTTAGGGCTTTATACTGTCTCTTTTAATTGAACCTTTCAGGTGACTAGCCTGCAGTGTAATGTTCACCATACCATGCGCTTATTCATAATATTCTAGAGAAACACTTTCATTGTTAGCTCGCTGGGCAGAAGTCCAGACACCCTCAGGGGATTTGAAGAGAGACATACTGACTTTAGAGCATATTGTGCAAATTAAACTGTGCATGAAAATGGTAAAAATAATTACATCTTTGTTTTCCTGCATTTGAAATAATTAGGAAAACAAAAACATATTTCTCTTGATAGGGAGATTTATTTACTCTTGAATAATGTAAAAATGCATTTTTTTTACAGCATATCTAAGGATAAAAACACAAACTCCTATGTTATTGCAATGTTGTTCATTGAGTACGTGCTGAAGGTCAGAGCCCTTAATCCCTGACCATACACACCTCATACACAGGTGGTAAAGGACGTTCTTCAAGCAAACTTCATGCAAGCTAAACAGGGATCACACCTACAGCGGAGGGCTGAGAAGATGAGGACAGTCAAATGGAGCTATTACAATAAGCAGCTGCTTGTCTGCAGGATACCAAGGTGCCCCACTGGGTTGGGGCATGAACAGATGAGGGTAAGGGCTAAAGTTGCACCCCCTGCCCATGCACCTCCCCCACCCAAGCCCTCGCCCTCCTTCTTTTCTCTCATTTTACTACCTTAATAAAGACATTGAGCACTGTGAGCTAAGGGTTGAAAGTTTGAGTCATCTTTTATCTGAAGGGCAAATCACTACAATGTAAGACACAAAGCGAAATATATACCACGAGGCATTCATTTTTCATCAAGAGAGAAATGCATGACAATCATTTTCTCTATATTCCAAATTTCTTTTTTAAATGTTAATTGAAATGGGAGTGGTTTGGTAAGGTAGCTGGTAGGATATTGAGGATCCGTGTGTTAAACAAAGCAGCAGTGATAAAATATTTTAACTGTTCATTGTGGTTTTTATCTTAAGGTCTTTGACATTATTTGTAATTTTTTAGGCCACAAAGTAGGGAAAACTAGCCCATTTTAATCAACGCTGAATGTTGATCTAGTTTTGTCAAATTGTGCCTCTCTTTAGATACATAGATCTATTATTAATTTCAGTGCTTAGTTAAAGATGTAATGAACTGAGAAACAAAAAATACCCTTAATTTTTTCACATAAAAGGTTATTATGCTGTAAAATCATCCTTTAAGTTTTAAGTATTTTTTTTGCTAGTCTAAAAACAGCTTATGCTGAAGACAGTCTGCCAAAACAACAGCTTGTTGAATGTGCCACTCTATGATGTAATAGTGTGGATAAACACCGCTTCCACAGAAGATCAACGCCGGCTTCTACATTACTGTCTGTTTAGCCACACCCACTGATTCTACATCACTCTGTTTAGCCCCACCCACCAATTCACAAATTCACACATGTAGTGTAAATAACGAGGTGAACGTGTAGGTCTACACAAAAAATAAACGATAAAGATGCTTTAAAAACAACAAGACGTGCCTTTCCTCTATCCCAATGTTAGGAAAGAGTGAATGATCTTTATTTTTAAACCAACTTGGTGGATTTGTTTAGAAACAAGGCACAATTCAACACAGAATTTTAAGAAAGATTAAAACTAAAATATGATGCTGTGCCGATTATATTGGATATATTGGATAATGTCGTAACACAAGAGTGTGAGTAGCTGTTTTCATTACGTGATCACTATTGCTTTGTCTGTTATTACAGATTGTTTGATATGAGTATTTATGTGTTTTTAACCTAAATCAAAGCAGTGTCCATCTGTAAGTAATGTACGCTGTCAAACACACACACTATTAGCCAATCACAGCAGTGGGCGTTTACTTCCGAGTCTATAATGTGCCACTCTTATTCAAACAGAGCTTTCTGATGGGGTTATAAACAGGACAGATAACAGCCTATTACTTCTAAATTATGATGTTTTGATTCAAAAACAAAACGAACAAAACATTTTGTCAAATTTTGTACTATTTTGTTACAGGTAACTTCAATTGATCATAAAATGGGGTGGGCTGCCAAATTTACTTCCTGATAACTTGATAGTGGGTCTGTACGATTTTTAGTTTGGAAATTTATAATTAAGAATGAAGTGTTCAAAAAGGCAGCTGATGTGATAACTGTGGGAATCAAGACAGATGTCAGAATCTGTGGTCAATCTGAAACTGTGGCCTTGAGTGTGTGCTTTTCTGAGAAACTTTTTTTCCAAAACAGTCAACTGAGAGGAAGTAAGGGGAAAACAAAACATTATGAAGAATCTACACATTGAGACACAAATAGACATGGATAGATGCTCGCTTAGTTACTGTAAGTCCTGCCCACTCTCGTGAGAAATAGCACACTGTAGGGTCAGCTAAAAATAGCTCTTGAGCAGTCATGCTAAGGAAGGTAAAGAGAGACATAGGCGTAACATAGCCCATGCGTGTGTAAGATGTGGTGTGGAGAGTGTGTCTGATGTGTCACAAGCACTCAGCAGAGCTTATGGGCAGAAGCAGACAGGAGGGAGTTCGAAATACAGAGAGGTCTGGATCCGTGCCACCATCCGCCCATGCCGCCCACTCTCACCCCCGCCTCATAAACTCGCACAAAAACAGGACTATCACATGACTGGGTAAATACCTTCTAGCCCTTCATCATCGTTTATTCTCCCTTTCTCCCCCTGACCTGATTCAGGCACTGTTTTTGGGCTGCTAAGGCACGACTATGACTTCCTCCCACGATACGAGGAAAACAAATCCAGATAGTGTGTGTATGTGTGCATTTAGCCCACAGATCCACCGCTCTCCTGGCCAGGGACTTTCCAGTGCAAAACCCCACTGAGCTGGAGTCAGCGGTTCAGACTGCATGTCATGTGCAGATCACACAAAGGGCACCCTGGGGTGATAGAGCCAATCGGAGATCATAATGGGCCAGTCCATGGTACAGCAGCATCAACTGTATACTTAATATATGACAGATTGGAGTCTGTAAATTAGGCATTAGGTGATTGGCGCACATAAGAATCTCCCACAACCTGAAATTCTGAGTGTGGCCCATTGCTGTTTTAATAAAAAAATGTAAAACAGGTAGCATCCGTTCTTTAATTTTATTAGACATGTTTTAGACAGGTTTCAGCATCACCCTGATCACCAGCACAGTTACGTGGACAAACGAAGGGAGGGAACTGGCAACACCTGCTCCACATAACTGGTAATCAAAGAAACACAGTAAAGGAACCATGGAGTCCCAGTAAGATAAGTGCCGACGTCATGCTGTCTTGCTCCCCTTCATCTGCCCCACTTACCACACACTGTAAATCCTCAGGGCACAACATATGGCCCACACACAAGCTTCAGGAATAAGTGGACCAGAGCACCTTCTCCTCTTTTACAAGGAAGCATCATAATTCTCTCTACCTTTCCTGTAATAACATACTCTAGATGTGATGCCAACAGTTGAGAGGATGAAAGGATGTAGTTGTATATTGTATCATGGCTTTTCCCAGTGGTTCGGTCAACTTTACTGCCATTGTAGGGCCATTTTAAGGATCTCACTTCACTTTAAGGTCTAGTTCTTGCTATCCTATGGGTAGGATTAGGTATGCAGAATATGGCCATGCAGAATAGGGAAGCCAAATGTTAATATTAGGCATTCTATATGCAATTCATGGTGAAAATTGGTCCCTATATACTGAAGTGTTACCATTTTAAGCCACACATGCTGCCATGCAGATGCCATGTATAGAGCAGTTCTAGATACTTCACGTAAATCTCCAGTGGGTACTCCAACGTCAGATAGAGGACACCCAGAAGCAGGAGTGTCAGATCGTAACCTTCAGTCGCAACCTTCATATCATGGAAAGTATTCTAACCTTGGCTCCCTTGCATCATATTGCGGGTCACCTTGGAAATCCAGTGTTGAGCAATGTCGGGACCAGTTTCTTAGGTCAGGACATGAGGGAGTATGAAACTGTTTTTTAGTCTGTGCATAAAACATCTGTACATATCTCAATTCAATGGTTAAAAAAATGTGGTGGCCATGAAAGACCACATCTAGTATCCAGAACCATCACTGCACAACAGAACCTAAAGGCTGTTCATGTCCATCATGTTCAAAAGAGAGTATATACACTTGATTTATTTCCATTCCTAATGACAATTCTGAGTTTTAGCACAGTTGCTAGCAAAATGAACCGAAGTCTAAGCAGTTGTACTTTGTAAATCTGATCAGCTCCGTACTGTAGTTCTGAAGGCTGGTGCTAAAAACAAAGAACAAAGGCACTTTTTGGCTACGTTTAGTGACCAATTCTCACAATAAACTAGTTGCTTAGCATGCCTATTAATAATATACTGACTGTTTATTAGTACTTATAATATATTCTGCATGACCATATTCTACATCCCTAATCCTACCCTTCAAAACTACCTCACTAACTATTAATAAGCAGCAAATTGGGAGTTTACTGAGGCAAAAGTCGAAGTTAGTGGCTTGTTAATTCAAGACTCGGACTTTAAAATGAAGTGTGACCCACTTTTTGTGTACTTGACTGCAGTTTGCCTTATTCCTATTTTGTTTTGCTTTACTAACCACTAATTTGTCATTTGTTGACATTTTGATCCATTGTAAGTGGTACATTTATTACAAGGGAAAATCCCGCTGGATTTAAGTCGCTTGCTCAAGGGAAACAATAGTGATAGTTTATAGATCACTCTTTGCAGGCTCTGAACATTTAACCTTTACTCTTTTTACAGAGTTTGAGAGGTTCATGGCCACAGGTTCCAACCACAGTCATATAGTCATTTTCCTATTTACTTTGGTGTTGACAGTACAATTTTCACAAAGGCTGTTGAACCATTATTTGAATGAGCTACCACTTTGTTTCATGCTGGTCTATTATAGGTCTGATTACTTCAGGCAAACAGTTAAATGAACAGTCTCCTCATTGGTTTCTACTACTTTTGTGAAACCTGTTGAATGAGAGAATTGGACTACACATTTGTGGTAAGTGAGAGAGGTAGGGAGAATGATTAATCTGCCACCCTAAATAGCTTCCTGATGGACTGATGGACTCCAGAATCCCACATCACTGAGCCACCTGCTAACATCTCTCCCTGAAGCCTGCAGTCTCTGTTGAGTCTCTGCTTGTCTCTGTCTGTCAGCCTGGGTTCCCAGATGGTCCAGTGTGGTCCAGTGTGACCACATCAGTGAACACAGCATTAGCGGAAATAAAGAGAGTCAGCAAACTCAAGCCTTTTTTTATGAAGTATTCCCAACATCTGAGTGGGTAAAGTGATGAGAGCTACATACACAGCAGAACATACACCTCTCCAAGCAATGTGGGCTATGCAAAGGCTAACCCCTGTACCACCTGTAAAACGTGCAAACTCATTTCAGCTGAAAACCCCTAAAAAGATCCCAGCCGCTTCACATCAGGACGCCTTTAATTCAGATTTTGACATGGAATATACCATAACACCAAGTCTGGCCAGGTGTGTTAGCTTTGCTGACTCCAGCCACCCACCTGCTTTCTAGACCTTTGCAGTGTCGGCCTGCATGATCTCATAGTAACCTAATACCTCTATGCCCAGTCATAGCCCTTCCTGCCAAGAAGAACTTGCACATAGAGCTTTTGAAGTGTCATGGCCATGGATGAAGTCATCTCTTTGAGTCAGCAAGCCAAAGAGCATAACAATATTTTCTGAGAAAGCTTTTTATTACAGATGCTACCAATGCACTCTGTGGATGTTGAAGGGGTCCTATTATGCTTTTTCACTTTTTCAACTTTAGTTAGTGTGCAGTGTTGCTGGTTTTCAAAGGTTTTCAAAGTCCAATCTAAAGATTTTCTCTTTAACAGAAAACATTTTTCAAGAACTGCAACTTCCAGATATTGTGAAGTAAACAATGGGACTTCTAATTTAATTGAAAAAAATAATTCCCGTACATGGGATATGCAAAAACAACTGAGAGGACAAAGAAGAGCTGCTTTAGACGCTGCTTTAGCTTTTTTTTCCATGCCATTTTCAAAAAGCCTTTGTTTGGTTTTCATGAGGCAGACAAACTTATTATTAAACATGATAGCCACAATGTGTATCTGTGTGCTCCACATTTTACACAAGACAGCAGTATGGCAAAGTTGACACAATTGTTAATATTTAGAGCTAAGCAGATGAAACTAGTGGTTATGGTAAAGGGTGTGTCATGTCCAGAACATGCTCTAAGTTGTTCGCCAATCACAACTTTCAGGGCCAGCCAACCAATCAAAGCACATTTTGTATTTCAGAACGAGAGGCTTTATCAAAAGTGGAACTAAGTGGCGTGTTTGAGACAGACTGGAAGGAGAGGTGCTGCAATAATTTAAAATATGTGGAGGGGAAAAACATTTTCAGAACAATCAAGCATGAAAACTTATACTAGTACACGCTAAACATCAAATCAAGTCTCTATAAAAGGGGATAAATAGGCCCTTTTTAATTAATGTGTTTAAAGGTAGAGTTTTGTTTACTAAAAATGATGGCTCCATAATGGGTCTATACAAACACAAACTAGTTTCAGACTTAATGGAAAATTGTTAAGACAGATGTTTGTACTTCATGGCTCTTCGATTCAAACCCACACACATATTGTAATCTTTCACACATAACACACTCCAGAATTTTTTCTCAGTCTTAAAGTAAAGAGATACACTTTCCCAACTTTTTTAGAGATACTACTAAATGTCTCAACTAGTACACAGAAAGCATAACCTATATTTTTGGAACATTATCCATTTTGTGTACTGCAAAATATTTGGCACGTCTCACTTTCCAGAGCTCCAGCCATAACATCTTCCTCCACCGAAGAATACTCACAACAGGGCTTAAGAGAGTTGTGGAAAATAGTTTCTTACTTATCCAGGCTGTTCTTTGAATGGATTCAGGTTTCCTTCTGGCTACAGATTTCCCCCTGTGAGGAGACTCAGCCTCCTTGTCTGGACATATCTGAGAAAACCAAGGCCTTGTTTTCAATAGTTTCATGACATTGCATAAGAGATCATTTTATTTTGACAATTAGACTAGAAACCTCTGCTCGGCCCAGATGGCTGATCTTTCCGTAGCAACGGAATGTATTCCAAAACAAGTTTCTCGCAACATGACTGAGCAAAGTGTGATTTATTGTGATATTTACAAATGTTTGTAATCATCGTGTACTAGTCATTAGTAATGATCAGAGTCAATAAGTTCAAGCCGGTTGTGTGAATACAAATTCTTCTCCAGACTCTCCTTCTTTTAGACTGGCTCAAAGAAATGGTCCTAAATGTTTTGAGTCTTTGGTTTATCCTTATTTTAAGCTGGTCATGTTCAGGAGTTTTGTAGTATGGTTTAGTTGTTATGTGTTTTATGGAGCCAAAATTACTATTTAGAGTGGAGCCAAGTGAATGACTTCTCACCAACCCGTTTTGATGACTACATTTGTAATGTAAATCTATCTCTCTCTCCGTTTTTTCTTTCTTTCCCCAGACTTCTCTTCATAAATAAAGTCCTGTCCACTCACATTTTAGGATCTGTCAACTTTCGGAGGCTTTAGTAGACTACAGTAGCTCATAGTCACAACCAAGAACCTTCAATATGCAATGTTCAGTGTTTTGGATCCAAGTCACACTCTAGCATCAGGCAATGCCCTGTGTGCTCAAAAATTATATTTATTGAAACTGAACTGCAAAAACGTGTCATTCAGAAGTTGCTATGGCATCATTTGTGCTGAAATGACCACCCACATTTACATAAGTGTCTATTCAACTGTACACTGTAAAAATATATATCATGATTTTAAAAGTAAAAGACTGTAAAACGTTTCACCTTCTACAGTATATATGGTGAAAAACTGTAATGTGCATTTCAATGTACAATTTTATGGAAAAAAAAAAAAAAAATTTGGAAGTTAAAAAGAATGTGTTTAATTTACAGTTAAAAATCATTAATTGACATCCCCAATATTCAATGTGTTACATTTCATTTTTTGAAATAACTATGATTTTTTCTTATCAGTTATCATCAACTGTTGTTAAATTTTAT
Source organism: Enteromius argenteus (assembly GCA_032357425.1). NCBI lineage: Eukaryota > Metazoa > Chordata > Actinopteri > Cypriniformes > Cyprinidae > Enteromius > Enteromius argenteus. The sequence continues at coordinate 961,762 of JAUCMR010000057.1, forward strand.
TGCATTATTTCACTATACTGTATGTGTCCCCATGATGGTGTTTAATGTCTGTGTGAATGACACTGTGCACCATCTATATACAGTATGTATTGAAAAGATGTTTGTGATAAGCATTGGTTCATCATGTGACTTTCTCATTACCACCTGATTTTGGTGGTTATCAGTGCATTACAAAGGTACTAAACATATTTAATTGTTTCAATAGGTTGGTATATGAACATTACAGTTAAGTTAAATCCAAAAAATCGGGGGGAAAAAATTACAGTAAAATTCTGGCAAACACAGTTGTCAGTTTTTTACCGTAATTATTATTATTTTTTTTTTATTTTTTTACAGTGTATATGCTGTGATCTATTTTGATACACAAAGGCTAGCCAATAAAAACAATGACCATTTACATATATAAGTCTTAAAGGTGCAGTCACCTTTATTAGGGCTGCAACGATAAATTCATGGATTGATTCTGAGATCTTCCGAATTCATTGCGATTCCTCTGGAATCGATTCTGAGCTTAGATTTTAACAGCAAATGGCACTCTACTCTAGTTTTTATCTGCACACTCAAATGCTGAAGAACAAGAGTGCTGAAGAGCACTTGAGCATGAGTCCACATTGGCTCAGAATGCTTTTATGACGCGAGATTAATGTAAACACAGCCCACTGTGAACACCCTTGTAATTCGCTTTAAACCTTTATGAAACTTATGAATGATAAAGTGTGTAAAATGATTTGAAAATGAGCAAAGTATGGCTGTTTCTAAAGCATGCAGAGCCATCTGCTCTTCAAAACTAAGCTCAGAATCGACTTCAGAAAGAATCTCAATGCATTCATAAAATCTCTAAATTGATGCTGAATTATTTCTCAATCGCCATGCATCGATTTATTTACCCAGCCCTACCTTTATTCTACTGATCACAGAGAGGATGTAAAACGATTTTAACAAACATGTAATAACATGAAATAAACAAAATGCTACAAGAGTGTACAATATGATCCTTTTAAGTGTTAATGCAGACGTGACGCTATGCAGAGGAGGTAGTTTACAGGCCCAAGGCCAGGAAGTCTTTCTGGACCAGCAACAATTCCAGGGAAAGTGAATCCAAGGATCCAACTTTGGGTCTGAAAGGATCCAAAAGTGCTGCAACTTTTCTTTTATTGCTTGTTATTGATTTTCCAGCTTGCCATGCCACATACCACTCACATACACGCAACCCCACTCACCCCCATTAATGCTGAAGATCACAGGCTCCATATTTGTTTTGTTGTGGTCTTACATTTCCGTGTGATGGATCCATGCAGATGTTTAAAACTGAGTTTTTACCAGGAAGCGAATCTCGTAAGCCCCTGCAGCCGTGTCCTCGTGCTAACCCTTCACACACACACACACGGTGTCTGCGTTAGTCATCACTGCAATGGCTTGTGTTGTTTTAATGCCTATTGTTTCAGCACTGCTGCTGGCGATAGAGTTCACACACTATAAATGAGTCATAATCCATTAGCGTGTTATAGTCCGTCCTCAGGGCTTTTCATTCACAAAGACGATGGCCTGTAGAGGGAGCCGCTCAGTGCTGAATCTAATTGAGATGTTGAATGACAGACTGATGAATAAAGTCTGCCCCATCTGTTTAGCCCATCGTTATTAGGATCAAATGAATGTGTGTGTTCCAGTCCTGAGTGTGTGTGGTGGTCATATGGGTGATCATATACAATTAAACTAGACTCACTGTAATATGTCAGTTAAATAATATGTACTGTATGCGAACAAGAGCACTACAAAAGTAAAATGTTAATGGTAATGTAAACACGTTACACTCTTATTTTGACATCCATTGTTCATCCTACACCTTATTGTCTTCTCTCTATCTCTATCTGACTGTCTTTCTCCAGCATTTCTAGAGTCAGATGTTTTTGTCTTTCTTTCTCTGCCACTGGACCGGTGACAATATCCGCCTGTGATAACCTCAAACTACATTCAGTCTGTCCAGCGGCTCACTGCTCACAAATAACCCCAGGCCAGACGTTTATTAGAAACTCAGCCCGAGCTGACGTCCCTCCTCGGTGGAGAAAGAGGAGGAACTCTTCTGATATTAAAGTGGAGGAGGGAGGGGGTCCCGTATCTGGCCATCATATTCAAATCACAGCTCAGCTGCCCTCCTCTCTCTCTCTCTCTCTCTCTAAAATAAATAAGCATTATTTAGCATCAGTGGCTCCAAGAGGAATCTTTCCACAAAAGGTTATTCATAGTGGATTCAAATAGTGTTTTATAATAAATTAAAATGTTCTTCCCATCAGTAATTGTGTTTTGTTTTGTTTTGTTTTGTTGAAGAATATTAACATTAATATGTGATTAATTACTACTAATAAATGACTAATGTCCTAGTAATATGTATGCTACATTAACAAGCTAGATAAGAGACCCTAAAGTAAAGTGTTTATTTTTTATTTACTTTTATTTTAATGCATATGATCTCATACTCAAAAGTTGTCTCCAAATTTGAATTATATTAAATGTGGACATAAATACAGACTGTTACTATGACAGTATAATAAATTAAACACTTTAGTATAAGGGCAAATTCTCACTATAACCTAGCATGCCTATTATTAAAATATTGTCTGTTTATTAGTGCTTATATACAGTAGTACATATTCTACATGTGCATAGTCTACATCCCTAATCCTACACAATACCTAAACAACTACCTTACTAATGATTAATAAGCAGCAAATTGTGAGTTTATTAAGGGAAAAAGACATAGTTATGGTTTGTTAGTGTCGAACTTTGAACATTAAAATAAAATCTGACCAAATTAAAAACAAAATTGTGCTCATGTTTGTGGAAAGACAAAGAACAAAATCCAGAATATAGTAAAATGTATCATTTTTATTTTTAAATTAATCGGTTTTACTTCAAATTTCAAAGTATAATTAAGTTAATTATATATGAGTTTTTATTTTAAGGTGTTTTTGTATATTTTTTTAATTACATTTAAGTACTGATTAATATTAAGTAACGTATAATTACTATATGGTTAGAATTATGGTTTGGTTTAGGGTCAATTGCATATAATTAAGCATATAATTATATTTATTACTAATGTAACATATGTAACAATGCATAGTTTTGAACAACAAGAAATCTGAGCACACATGAATTTATGTTGATGCCTCCTTGTTATTAGTCCAAATGAATCTTCAGATATCTTTTTTACCGTATACCAAAACATGTTTTCAGACTCTTAAAGATAAAGTGAATGTGTCATCACTGCTCCAGTGCTGACTTGTTCCAGTCCTTCACTAAACAAACACTCCCTGAACCACAGCCAGGACACGGGAGCGAGAAGAGCCTCCTCTGCCCAGCGCTGGAGCCCAAGAGTGGGACCGAGGAGCACTGCCGCCCCCTCCTCCCAGAGCGGGAACTTCATGGTCTGCGGCTGCTTGTTTGGCCTTGCTGCGCTATTTTCAGTGGCTGTTGTATCAAGAAAAGGCACAACATGACATTCTGATGAACCTGAGAACAGGACAGTCATGCTTACTGTATGTCTCTGTCATGCGTGACTCAGACCGAAGGATGAAAACACTTATTCTGAGATGACCACTTTATCTCACACTTTTCTCACTTCGAACAAACAGGAGACAATTCTAAATAAATATATAGAGGTTTTATGTAGAAAACATAGATTTATCTTCATAGATGTTTCAAAAGCTTATTATATTTGTTTAAAAATGTAAAATATATGTGAATAGATACAAATACAATGTACTGTAAACATTTGATTATGCCTATTTGTCATGGCAAAATTGATCTAATTTGACCTTAATTTTATTTACTATAATTTGTTTTTTTTTTTTATGTATTTTTTATTTTATTCATAATTTCATAATTCATAATTTATTCTAATTTCAGTTAAAGCTTACAATGTTATAATGCTAACAAATAAATAAATGGAAATGCTTGGACAGTACAAACAATGAGTTTTACGTGATTATAACTAAATATTGACTGGTTGGACATTGTGCTGGTTGGTGTCAGGTATTTTGTGTTAAAATATGCCCATAAAATGAAGCCCAGTTATGTATTGATTATATATCCATTTGAACATTATAAAAGGACATGACTGTGGTGAGCAATAAGTCCGTTCACTACGAATAATACAGTTTGCTCTGTCCTGTGTTCAAGATGTACTGGCATTGAATCTAACACAGTGTCAGCACACACACACACACACTGTCTGAGAACTAAACATTCAAGACATCTGTCATTCAAACAAAAACATTGTCCCTGTACTACAAAGTTAGATAAAGTCAAGCCACAACTTCATCTGAGTGTCCTTTGTAGTACAAAGAGCATTTCTGCTGTCTGTCTCTGCACTGCATGTAATTCACATTCTCTCTCGTCACCTAAACTCTTTTCTTTTTTCTCAAGTCTTAAAATTTTGTGGGAAAAAAAAAGTCAGACTCTCACATTCAAAACAAGGATATTTACACAAGGAGACATGGTAAAATGATTACCTAAGAATTATGTTTTCTCACTATTTGGTTTAAAGTAGTGCTGTCAAGTGATTAATCACAATTAATCGCACCGATATATATATATATATTTGGGTTTTTTTTTACATAATATGTGTGTGTGTAATATTTCACTACTTTTTTTAAGTGCTTCATTTAGTTGAATTAGTACTTGAAGTCTTTAAAGAATTACGAACAGTACTTTCAGATAATATAATGTTAATGAAATAAAATAAAATGTCACTTATGTGTACTTAAAGAGAGTTCACTTTCATGACTGTTTCTTAACACACTTAAAGGGGTTAGTCAGATGCTAAATTCACTTTTATGTGTTTAAATGACATTAAAGTATATTTCAGTTTAACAACAAATGCTTGTCAGTATTCGGCAGTACACTTTGACCAAAAATATTACATTTTACACAATTAACTTGCAATTGTCCAACATTACATTCAGCTTCAGTATCACGTAGCCTATTATTTCCATTAAATATATTATTGATGGTCACAATTAACTGTCATTTCATGGAAAGACCTGCATAAAGCTTTGCGCTTTACAAAAAAAAATATAGCAGTAAAAAGGCGACTAAATAATGAAAGCATTATGATTTAGTGGTGACATTTGACTTTCAGAAGATTATATTTTGATGAAAACGATAAACTCCTAATTTGCTGCATATTAATAGTTAGTAAGAAGTTGTTAAGATTAGGTGAGGGGTGGAGTAAGATATCTTAAATATGCTCAGAACATGGGCTTTATAACAGACAATATGCTAGCTAGTAATATGCATGCTAATAAGCACCTGGTAATAAAGTCTTTCTCTTGGAGAATCTGTCAAGCCGTGCGCCTGTTCTTTACATGCTCTGAAAGCCTGAAGCCTAAGAGGCATTTCCAAGATTTACTTTTATTTCTCTGTTCAGTGATGGAGGGGTCACTGGATCTACGCTCATGTAATGCATGTCTGTGTGGACTGACAGCTCACAGGTGCTCCATGAGTCAAGCTGTCAAACACGGACTATAAAGCCCATGTGTGGGTGTATGAGGTAGGTCGGCCAACACGCCAACATCGCCCAAAGGCAAAAAGTGTTTGATGGTGAATTAAGTTGTTGTGTTTTCTTGCCCGTGGCAGCGAGAGCCCCTCTCATCACCTCTGGAGCGGTCCTCGCCCCCCTCTGCCCTCCCATCATCTGGTGCGGCCCATTTCACTTTCATTCCTAACATGCAATAGTGAGAGAAGCAGCCAAAGGGCTCTTCCTTTGTCTTTGTTTAGCTCACAACAGCTGGATGAGGTCTATACCCTTCACTTACACACCTCTCTCTGCACTGACACTCTATTTCACCTTTCACACGCTTCTCGAGGCTGTGGTTTGCGAGCGCTGCTGCTCTCTTGATGGTTCACCTTGATGTGGGAATGGTAAGGAGAATGACATCTGAATGATATAAATAATGCAACAGAATGAGTATGACACAGTCAAATTGTTGGAATCGCTGTCTAATAGATCTCAGTTTCATAAATGTCATTTGAAGGTGTCGTGCTGGAAGGACCTACCCAGGCTCATTGGAAATACCTGTCTCTACCTACATTTCTGCAAAACTGCAAAAACACAGCTATACATACAAATAGTTTATATTTGAAACAAACACTAGAGGCAGACAAACTCAGTAGAGCTTTTATTCCTTCTCACACGAAGCATGATTTACAGGCCCAGAGTTTTAATTTAAAAAATATTATTTTTCACACAATGTTAACATGCTGCGATACTGAAAACTCATTCTTTTTGAATGCTAGCATCTCACATCCAGCATTTTGTACTGGTATTTTAATCTCCCCTTACAAAAAATAATCATAGTTTTAGGCTAGTAAATTCATAGCAACCGTGTTTTTTGGTGTATTGATTCTCAAAATCAGCTCTCTTTTCATCAAGCCATTCTAGTCCATGTTGCTTTAAATGCTAATGAGCTCTGCTGACCACGCCCCTCTCTTCCGGTGAGTGATGAGTCGTTCTCATGAGGCTGTTTACTTTAGTTGTGAAATTAACTAACTAGCACAGTATTAGGACAGGCAATTTGAAAAAGATTCATAAAAACCCCAATACTCACTTCTTCTGTAGATGAAACTGAAACACAAATCAGCGCATTCCCTTTAAAACTAAAGTAAAGTTAATCCTCTGTGTCTTCAGTGACTCACATGTACATGTAAATGATGACTGCTATATACATTATTACATACAACAACAAAACACATCAGTCTCTTAAATTGGAGACATCTTGTCTTCCCCTGCACCAGAGTTGACACAATGACAGACTGATGACAGCTCACTCAGGGCGGGACTAAGGGAATACAGGCTTGTCAATCAACTATCGTGGGAGGGGTCTGTGCAGAACTATGTCATTCTGACAGGAACCACAGAACAGGACAGGATTTTTGTCATTATAGGATGGATGTGTACACATACTTTTGACACACATTTATGTTCAAACAACTTATAAAGTGAATTTTGCATACCCTTTTAAGGCTATTTTACAGTAAAATAAGCATAATTTAGCAAACTTGTGTGAGAAATACAGTATGTTTTGGGCCACGGGTTTACAAGGTGGAAATGGAGCGTCCAGAATATATCAAGATACTGGAGAGAAAAAAATAAAGACAGACAGGGAGAAATACACACACTCCTCTTTCTCCGTTGTCCTCCTACACATCGTGATCATACACCTTTCATGTGCAAAGCAGATGTAGTCAATTGACATGCTAATGAGACACACACTCACACACACATGCAGGGACATCCGCTCATACACACATTCCCATGTATCAGTTCAAGCCCTCGCTGTCAGCCACGCTCTCTCCCTCCCCCCGCGTCTCTCCCTCCCTCTTCTCCACCCGCTTTTGCTCTCTTTAAGTGGAAACGATTGGAATTGAGTTCAGTGTGCTCCCTAGAGAGGAAACCTGCCTGCCAACCGCCCATCCCGCCACACACTTACCACCGAGAGCATGTGTGTGCGTGTGAGTCCCCAAACCTTTACAGCGACTTCACACACTGCCATATTCCTCTAGATTGGTGACTAATCTACAGGACTAGATTAATTAATTATCGGTTAATTGCCCTGGTTAGGCTCCAGGGAGTAAGAATAGCGGATACTGGTTGTGTAGGTGTGTTTTTATATTTAAGATTCTGCACATTTTCTAGGTCATTAATCAATTTTAAGTAAATTTTATGACAATGTTTCTTTTAATGTGTTTTGCTGATAACATCATGTGCGATGAAAAAAGTAGAAATATGCAAAATGGAAGCATCTTCGGTCACACATTATTTTAAGGTCCTATTCACGCTATTAGCAAACCATTAGTAACTACGACTTTTGCCTCAATTAACTCCTAATTTGCTGCTTATTAATAGTTAATAAGGTAGTTGTTAAGTTTGGGTAGGATTAGGGATGTAGAATATGACCATGTGCTTAATAAGTACGAATAAACAGCCAACATGCTAAAAATAGCCATCCTAACAAGCAACTAGTTTAAAGTGAGAATTGGTTTTTATACTAAAGTATTACCACATTTTTTATTCATACTTTTTAAACTTTTGGACCCCAGTGTGTATCAGTGGCTAGTTTCAGGCCAAAAATATGTTGCAGGTCTGTTCTGATAGTAAGAGAAAAAAAAATTCCCTGCTTGGGAAAACAATGCTTAAACCAGCTTAAGCTGTTTTACCTGGTTTAAATTGGTCTTCCAATGTAGCCAAGTTGGTTACCAACTGGTCAAGCTGAATTTCCATTCTGGCCAAGTTGGTTTCAATTCTGGCCAAGCTAGTTTAGTTTACTAACTACAAACTAGGTCTACTGCATTTCAGAGCAAATCTTGGTTAAGGCTAGGCAAACCATAAACAAGGCAAGGCAAAATACAAACCCAAGCTAAATTACAAAATGACATCATGAGGTCATGTTTATATAATGACCTCATGTAGAAGCATGTGAGAGCCCATGCATATATGATTTAGATATATCATGGTGTGTTTAGGGTGTTCTGTACTCTCTACAAGCATACAAGCGGTGGTGTCTGCAAGAGGCCCGGCAATAAGTCCATCACATCCCGGGCTATCAACTCCCTCTGGGGGATCAATACTGGAATGATGGGCCTCCTCTGTCTCGCCCATCCATCCACTGGGCCATTGAGCGCATGTTAATGTTATGAATTATTGAGAGAACGGTTACTATTGATTGGCTGTGGGGATTATTGAAGGGGTGAATTGCAATGAGAGGGCGGGCGGAGGTCTGGAAGGAGGCGGAGGGAGTCTGCATCAACGGATGGGTCAAACTCCTCAAGCAAGGTTTAAGTGTTCACTAAGACGCCTGACCTCCGAAACGGTCAGGTCAGAGGTTGCAGGAAGGACACGGCTGACGTTATGATGAGTGTGTCTTCTGTCTTTGGTTTCTTAGTCATTCCTTTGCTCTTGGTTTACCAGGCGTTGCTGAGGAAAACAGTTAAACCAATCTAAACTGGTTAGTTGGTCTCCCAACCCCACCATACTGGTCAGGATTGCTGGATTTAGACAGCCAATGAGGCAAACAAATAAAACACCATCTTGGCAAGTTTGTGAGACCACCAGAATAGACACTTTAGGCTTTTTAAGTAGAGCAAAGTCAGTGTAAAAGCAGCAATATGAGAACTGCAGATCCTCGAGAGGTGTCCTTCATTAATCAGTTATTTTTCAAGATGAGTACTCAGAGAGTTTGTGTAGAACAGAGGTGTCCAATCCTGCCCCTGGGGGCCCAACAAGTTCAGCTTCAACCTGCCAAGACATTTCTTGTAATCCTGAAGAACTTGATTAGCTGGATTAAATGTGTTTAATCAGGGTTAAAGCCAAATTCTACAGGACAGCCTCCTCTACGAGCAGTAAGTAGAAAGTCAGGTACTTGTTACTTATCATTTTCAACATATTTACACATATACAGGTATAAAGTCAAGGCCCTAAAACAGATCTACGACCCTCTATAAGAATCCATCAGTATCAGATGTTCATCATAAAATAATCACCTGGACATACAGTAAACAGAATAAAACCTTAAAAAGCACTTAAATGCAAGCAATTCTTTCTATGCAAACTTTATTTCATGAACTGTTGCATTCCAAACTGTCAGAGCGCAAATTCATTCTGATTCATAATACATTCTCAGTATAGTCACAAAGAATGTAAACATCAACTCTTCTTCTGTCACTTTTCTCTTATAACTTCTGGCGAGGCAGAGCAAGAGTTTGAAGGTGTTTATAGATTGTTACCTAATGATAACACATCCAGTTTAATGCCCAATACATTTGACAGTGTCTTACTGCCCTTAAGCACTGCATTTTCTTGACTCTACAGTAAAGCGAGAATGCATGTTTTCAAAGAAATATTTAAAAAGGGGTCATATCTTTGCAGTGTGTTAAGGCCGCGATATACTTCGGATGAAATCGAAGAACGAAATCAGGTCAAAATGAAGATCATTCTGAGTTTGTTTTGGCAGTACTAAACGGCTCACCAAAGCAAACTTTTTGGGGAGTTAATTTTTACTACTTTTGTTGTACCTCGTTCAAAGCGAATTTAAAAGGTATACAATAAATGCCACTGGAACATACAACAATAAACCTTTGCTTTTATCAAACTTACAGGCTTACGTATGAGCATCATGACACATCTTTACATTAACCTACACTCCCTGCCTCCAGCAGCACCTCCCTCAAACGAAAAAACGAAAAAGAGTTTTTGTTTGAAGTATATCAGGGCCTTTACTCAGGTATTTATTTGCATTTACTTGTGTGGAGCATATGTGTGGTCTAATTTAAAATTGGCCTGTTTTCATTATTTAAGGGGTTTACAGAATGTTTTGAGATTATGAACAGCACAGGCTGAACTTGAACCACCATCTCCATAATGACCATGGTTCAGTGTGTCTTGAGTTCATGCACTAACCACAAAGCCACAGCTCAAACAAGAAAACAATTCCAAATCTGAGCACCCCTGCTAGAAAACATAAGCGTGTCTTGCTTACAGCTGTCTGATGTTAGTGTCTCACATTTAAGTCTGCTAGAGCATTTATTTAAGCATATAAGCTTCTCGACCCTCATCCAGAAATCTCTCTAGATATCTTGACCCAGTTTAAAAGGGTTCCCTCTTTTTTTGTTGAGAGGACGCTCCGGAGAAAAGATTGCGGTAGAATCCAGTTCCCCAGTGCTGAATCCCCACAGGCCTTTCTTAGCAAATGTTGCGGCACTAAAAAACGGAATCGCTGGACCATACTGTTCCTCACTAGCATTATCTTCTATTGATCCCACTCCTTAAGTGTGAGCATAAATCCTGCCCAGCACTGCTGACCGAGGCCAGCTTACCAAGACCCTCTGCGTGGAAACTCTGACAGCAGGGTAGCCGAAAACGCCACTTCCACTCTTTAAGAATTTAAGATCAAGTCATTTGGATGAAGGAGAAGGATTTTTGTTTTACTGCATTGCAAAAGGCTAAGAATTGGACAGTTGTTTCTGCAAACTGCATGTGCCACTGAGGGCACGTCCGATTCAGGAATTCAGGAAATCACCGCTTCGAGTCAGACGAGACATAACTGGAATTATCCGAGGAGGCAGTCGTAGAATGCGAAAGTAAAATGACATTGATCGCTAGTAATGGCTTTTGAAATGAATCCAGGGTTTCTTGTTGAATGCAGCGAGCTTGGATGTACATAACAAACAATCTAAAAGCTTGTCTAATAGCTCACTATAAGCCAGGAAGACCAATATATCTATTCTCAAATAGTCTCATAATCCCCATTTACACAAACTATCGACGCTGCTTCCATTAGGTGATGAGCTACAGGCTGCGTTTGTTGCTGAACGGAAAATCAGCGATTAAGTTGTTGGATGATAATGCAATTATAAAGCTGTTTCAGAGCACTTCTGCTTTGTTTTGGTTCATGAAATGAGAGTGGTCTTCGTTATATAATTTGAGCATCCATTGTCAGACTACAGAGTCTGCATAATTCTGAAACGTAAATATACGCTAAATTTGTTTTAACTTTGTAATTCGAAAGATTCAATAAATTCCCCTATATGTCTGAGTGAGGTCTCATTCAGGCAGATTTATATCTGGTTGTTTTCGATTTCTGAACAGTCTCAGTGCAATGACGTGTTTTTGGAAAAGAGATCTGGACCCATACTCTCTGTGTTCCAGTAAAGAGACCAAACTGTTAATGAGTCAGTGTGAGTGTGTGAAGTCTTTGTGTGTCCATTTGACTATTTAAGTATTTAATCATTATTAATTATTTAAAACAACTAATTCTTACAGTAATACCCAATTTTGACTAAATGCAGTGCATTTGAGTAATAATTTATTTAAAAAAAAGAATAATAATAATAATAATAATGATCCTTAAAAAAATGCTTTAAAAGATATTCTTACTGTAATGCATAATGAATTAATGTATAAAGAGTTGTTTACATAAATAACTTTAGATAAATAACTAAATTTAGAATGCTTTATAACGTCACCTGTAATGATTCTGTGTAAAGTAATATAGAACATTAACTCTGGTATATTTATAATTAATAAACATAAACCCATTAAAATTATTGTATTATAAAACGTAATGATGATTAAAATTATATACGAAAACAATACAATACACTGACAAAATATAACAAACAGGTAAGCATGGTGAAAAAAGTTCATTATGATATTTTGCTAAAATGTAATATTTAAAATGGTGTATAAACAGAGCTTAAAGAAAGTGGACAAATAAACTATTTGTTAGCCCTCAGTTATAATAAAACCAAACTTACAAAACCAAAAACAAAACATTAGCATAACTGTTTATCATTATTATTAATTAATTTTAATTTTCAATCATGTCATTATTAAATGATGCTATCAGCATAACAATTTGATTGTAAGGTTAGATTTAAATTTGAAACAAATCATATTTAATTCAGGATTTCATAGGGTTTGCTTTCCTGATAGCAGCAGCTGAAATGAGAATGTTCCAGATGTATATATAATATTTTTTTTTATTTATTAAATTTTTTTTTGTAAAATTAGAGAAATACATTTATGTTGTACATAGAAAAACAAGTATTTTGGAAAAAAAAGAAAAATGAGATTAAAAAATGTAATTAGTTGGCAAATGAAGTCAAATTAGAATCTAAATATGTTCATAGATAGCTGTGAAATAGTGTAGCGGTGGATCACGGGTGATGGCGGCGCTCTTAAATCTGCTGTAGAATAGCATATATCAGGTGACAGCTATAAAGAGCTGCCCTTTAGGGTGCAGCAGGCGCGGGAAGCTTGACTCCTGTCTGAGTGATAGTGAGCCCTACATCATTCAGCCCTCACCTTATCACTCGCTCACTCACTCTCGCACCCTTATAAATGTCAGCAATAAATCTGGTCTCAATCCTGCTCAGTGCATAACTCATACACACACATGCAGACATACACAAACACACATGCGCCACACATCTCATCACTGTACAGTTGTTTAAATTTGATGCAACTCGTCTTGTTTCTCTGCATGTCTCCTTCGGTCTAACCTGTAGAGATGCCAGCAATGCTTTTTTACTGTGTCCTTATTTCAAGTATCTGCCATCACCGCTCCATTTGTCCCTGGTGAGACGTAAACCACCCTTCAGCCCCCCTTACGGCAACCTCTGAGCTAAGCCCCTGTGAGAGCCAGCACAGGTCGGCCGTTGTGAAATATAGCCGGGCGTAATGACCCTCTAAATTAACTCCTTGTAACCCTGCATTTCTCAAATGGCCGTCATTAGCATATAATAGGGTGCAGGGAGACGAAAGAGGGCCAAGTCTGCCCCGCGGCGGGCCCGCACCGACCCAGTGCTCTGTCTCAGCACCGCAGGCACTGCTGTAATGGTACTGTAAAGTTCAGCCTTATAAACATGTCAGCTGGGCATGTAATTAACCGACTGGCCATTAGATAATGGATCTACTACCTGTGAGCTGCCTGTCATTCAAGAACAGCTCCCTCTTCAGTCTTGCTATCCCAGTGTACTGGACCTCTTTACAGTTGTACAATTTAAAAATAAAACTGTTAATTACGTATTGTGATAAAGCATCCATAAAGATATATATATATATATATATATATATATATATATATATACAGTGAGGTCAATAAGTATTTGATCACCCTGTGATTTTGCAAGTTC
>JAUCMR010000057.1:979329-992567 GCA_032357425.1 Enteromius argenteus
GTTGTTGGGCTGATGTCTAATCTTATGTTCAGAGTAACTCAGAGTGCTGTACAGTGACCACAAACAAGAGGATGAGAAAGTCACTCATATGTCACGCTTGATGAGGAGATTGTCAAAAGGTGAACTGAGATGTCAACAAATAATTCTAATAAATATCAATGCAAATTGTAATAAATATTCAATAATGGATGCAAAAGGTTTTTGTCTAATTTTATATCAATTATTTTTTCATTTCACAGATCCAGTCGAACTCAAAGAAGTGACCTTGTACCACCGGCTCCCTCTTGGTCAGTCATCACTTCTAAAGGTCCACCTTAAGAAAAAATATGGTATTCACTGTGCCTAAAATGTATAATTGCAGAAAAATGTATAGGTTGTATTGAACATTAACAGAACAAAATAATTTGTGCGAAAATAAATCATTCAATCAATTCTTAGAATTAATCCCCACACATGGGGTAAAATGCTCACCAGCATGGGGTAAAAGGCCCACAGTATTGCTACAATTACTGAAGCTAAAATAATGTTTTTTTTTAAATAATGTCTAGGTTAATACTTGTTTAAAACAATCACTTTAGTGAAGTTTGTACTATTTTCTACTTATTTTGAAAAATAAAAGTATTGTTTTTTGTTCAATAGCTAACAATATATTTTAAAAAACAAACAAAATCATTTTAATAGGCTAAGTAAAGGTTCTGAAAGTTTTGAACGAGATCCAATAATAAGTTTACATATATATTTATAGTAGTAACAACAAATGACATTGTATTATATGATATCATATTTTAAATATGATGGGTTCATTCTAAACACAGCGATTATATCTAATGCGGACACCCAACATAATATATGATATTTACCATCTGAATCTAACAATGTCATGTAAAAAACATGGAAAGGTTCGTCATCTATTAATTATCATGTTAATCACGGTACCTTTAGCCCCAACAGCAGGGGCGCTTTTTACTCCTAATTCCCTACTTTTGCATATTCTTTCGTTATTTAAAAACTGTGGCTTTAATTATATTAAACAAAACTGAAAATCACAAAGAAGACCTTTGTCTCAAAATATATGCATTAATTTTATCGATTCTCATTTGCTACTTTTTAAAAAACAAAAAATATTAGATTAAGCAAGCACAAAATCAACTTTGTGCTGCAGCGTGTGATCGTGTCAAGGATCAGAGAAATATACGCGTGAATCTTTAATAGCAGCTGATTTGGAAAGTGATACGCCACATTTGTGTGCCATTTAGTTGTTTAGATGAAAATAATATCAAAGGAGCCTTTTACCCCACAGCACCTTTAGCCCACGTTGTACCCTATATTAATAACGTTAAGAAGTGACGAGAATACATTTTGTATGGAAATAAAACAAATGTAACAACTTTTTTTCAACAATTCGGCACCGTAACCTCACCATAGCACCATTTTGGAGGGTATCTACTGGACACAATCAGGGGATGCTGTTCTGTGTCAGTCGTTACACACAGATGTGCAAATCAAAGCGTAAAGAGACACATACAGCTGAATTGTTGAATAAAGTTGTTATTTTTGTTTTATTTCTATACATAAAGTATTCTCGTGAATGGGACAGTCACAGGGCACTCAGTTTTCATCCAAAATGTCTTAAATTGTGTTCCGAGGATGAGCGAAGCTTTTACAGGTTTGGAACGACATGGAGGAAAGTGATTAATGACAAAAAAAAATCATTTTGGGGAGGAGTATCCTTTTAAAGTCATTTGCAATATGCAAACTCAACATCACTGAATGCAACAGCTCAACACTACATTATTTATCAACTAATTTAATAGGAGATTGTGGCTTTAGCACTGATGTCGCACTACTTTTAATGAAGATGACTATGTGTTGCGCTCCAGAATGCAACAGCATACTTTCCATTTCATTTGCAGCAGTTTGAGCATCTGCTTGCTGAAGAGAGATGCTCATCTCTGATGGGCCATATCTGTGGAGATGAGTGTTGCGCTAGTGCTGTGTTGGGAGCTGGTATGACATCAGCTTTCACGTTATAGTTACAGTTTTTGGAAGGAGTTAAATTTACAGATGTGGTTTCAACAAAGATATGCATTTACAACTTTGCCCAGTTGCATCTGGAATGCATTTAATTTTGCTTGACCATACTGCAATCCACCTCAAATGCATTTACACCTGGTATTTACATAATCAGACAGCTACACAATTAGATGAAAGTGAAGTGACTTCTTATTAAACTGTTGTATAAACCAGTTCATATGAAGCATCCAAATAAACCAATTCACTAATATTAAATGACCTTTTCAATATGAGAGAGAATAGGTAGTAAAAGGTGTTATATTTCGCAGCTCAGCTGAGCTCAGGTTGATCAGGATGTGATCAGACTGTCTGCAGGGAGGGTTAGCATGTCAGTTTTGATATCCAGAATTAACGAGCGGTGTGGCTTGGTCCCGCGCTAACTGATGAGAATTAACCTCCGCTAATGTAGAGGCAATGGCCAGTAACCTTCTGGAGAGATTAACTTGAATGAATACTCAAATGAAATGAAGATGACAGAGCAGCAGTGTTCATCCAGATATGTCATACCACTGATCCCATTGAGACCAGGGAATAAATCACACACCAGAGAGAGAGTGAGAGATGGAGAGCCAAAGCCATGTGCCATCTCTGCACAAGACCGAGACGAGGACCTCTTGTTCGTCTCTCCAACTACAATTTATCATCTCAACTTCAATAGAAATGCTGGTGGAGTTTGATTCAGCACATTTTATTCAATGTCAACTTATGACAGGGACACTTTTCCTAAAGCAGAGACATCCATACTCTTGTAGGGCTACCTTCCAGAAGAATTTAGTTCTGGCACTTATCAAACACCTGGACCAGCTAATAAAGGTCTTGAAGTGCACTAGAAACATTCAGGCAGGTTTGTTGGTGCTAAACTCTGCAGGAAAGTGACCTTCGCTGCTCCACAAACTGGAGTCTCCTAATGAAGAACACATTGTGGATGTCTCCCATAACTGACCCATCCATTTCTGGACTTGGTGTTTTCTGCCAATAAGCTGTTGAGCTGATTCAGATGTGTTTGATTAGGAAGAATTCAGAAATGTGAGTTGGAGAACCTTAGCCACTACACCATGTGGAGATTTTTCCTCAGTCATTCTACTCAAATCCTGGAAGAGGAACTTCACGAGAACTTCTTCCATAGAAGAACCATTTTTGATTCCACAAAGAACCATTCAGTCAAAAACTCTCTCTTTCTTACCTTTTCAAATCTGGAGAACCTTCTTTTGCTACAAAGAAGCTTTTGAGAAGGTTCTTCAGTTGTTAAAGGTTCTTTATGCAACCATTTAGACTAAATGTTTCCTCTATCACATTGTGAAGCAGCTTGCAAGTTGAACGGTTTGTTTTAATATTATGTTTGAAGAGGTTTTGCAATCATTACTGTAATTTATTTCTTGTTACCGTGTATTTTATAGTCACACTTCATTTTAAGGTCCAATTCTCACTATTAACAAAACATTAAAAGCAACTTTTTGCCTCAATAAACTCCCAATTTACTGCTTATCGATAGCTAGTAAGGCAGTGAATTTGCATGTGAGGTGGATCAAGGAATCTAAAATATGGTCATGCAGAATAAGGCATTAATATGTGCTTTAACTAATATATACTAATAAACAGCCAATTTGCAAGTAATATGCATGCTGATAGCTAATAGTGAGAATTAGTCCTTAAAATAAAGTGCTATATTTTTTACAAAACGGAAGCAACTATTCCCAAACTAAATCTGATTTTTAGTTTCAAGACCATGTAACCAAACAATCAGAAGAGATATACAGCATAGTGACTCTTCATCCATCTTTATGTTCATGGTAAAATAATGAGGTCTTGTAATAAAGAGAATACTATTAGCACACTTTGAACCTACTCTCTCCTCTAGTATTGGAAATTCACTTCTATTGATCACACAATAGCTATATAGGGACTGAATACTTGACCCCTAATCCCTTTATGGACTGACCTCGATTGAACCATGTCCCTTAAATGTGTGTGTGTGTGTGTGTGTGTGCGTGTGTTGTGGGGCAGTCGTCTGTTTTTCACATGACCACACATACATTCACACGTATTGTGCTGTAGGGCTTTTTACTATAAACTAAAGCAATTGCAGGAATGTCAATAGTCTTATGATGTTTTGGAACTTGAACTTGAATGAAAGGGTTTTCTTTTATTTCCCATTGGGTCTCTACTGGATCATTTACCAGATTGTCCATTTTGTGCAGGAAAACGAATTGAATATATCATGGAAATGTATTATATTTCTTCACAACACTGTTCTCTAAGTACCTCTTATTATTATTCATGAGAAGGTGTGGCCTAACACAGTATTGTAATAAGTAATTCACGCTTCTGCACATTCACACCTGTCACCAATGAACCAATTTGGTGTCTTTCACAAGAATTCTGGTGCAAAGCTTACTGACAGGTTTCAATATGCACATTTGAAAGCTGTGGCTGGGAAAGATTTGCGGCAAACTTGCATATTGGTCTGTTGCTCATAAAAGACTATGCACACTGTAGAAAACATGTCTTGTTATAATAGTAAGTACAAATAATGTGTAACAAGGACACCTTAAAATAAAGTGTTACCACATATTTTAGGCAAGGCAAGTGTATTTAAATAGCACATTTCGTACACAGTGGTAATTCAAAGTGCTTTACATATAAATAAATAAAATAAGATGAAAAAAAATCACAGAAATAGAACAAATAATTTAAAAACTTTTAAAATGATTTACAAATAGTTTTTTAATAAAAATAAAACAGTTAAAAATAGAAAACGTTTATTTAGAAAATACATAAAAAAACATGAATATTTTAAATATTTAAATATTACGTAATACAGAAATAATTGGCTCTGTTTTTAACTGAAGGTAATTAAATACAGCTAGCTTAACTTTAGAGTGTTTTATTTATTTATTTATTTATTTTACCTGCTTTAGTGGGACTTAAGGACCACTAAAATATGTCATGAGTATATAAATATTTGTAGAAATAGCCAAAAATACATTGTATGGGTCAAAATTATCGACTTTTCTATGCCATAAAATCACTAGGAAGTAAAGATCATGTTCTGCCAAGTTATTTTGTAAATGTTATTATTTATTCAGCTTTCAGGTGGTATATAAAACACATTATGACTGGTTTTGTAGTGCAGGCTCACATATTCCTTATATGTAATTTCTACAACAATTTCTAATATCTTTAAAATATGGTTATGGTATAAAAGTGTACTACTCAATGTATTGACAATTATGCTAAATATATATGTCATTTCTTTTGAAGCCTGTATGTCATGTATTTAAATTAATTCGTAATTATGTATTTGTAATGGTGTGGTATGATGATTAAGTACATCTTAAATAGGCCTATATTAGATGTAATTTTGCACTTCAATTACAAAGTTCTTTGATTGTTCACATTTCAGTGGACGCCTTTGGCCTTTTGGTTACATCTCACCCTTGACCTTGGGGTCATCTAAAACCTAAAACCAACCTTATTATACTAGCCCTCCACTAGATTAGTGATCAATGGCTTGGACCAAAGGAAAAGAGATAGCAGATCAGAAAACTAGTTCAGTGTCACAGTCAGCCACACAGTCTTGATCAGTGTTGGGCAAGTTACTCTGAAAATGTAATCAAATAACTGATTACTGATTACTCCTTTTAAAAGTAACTGTTATTTTTAACTAAAGCAAGCGGCTGCGTGCATGGCTCGACAGAGGGGCTGCATTTATAATGTCTAAAAGACAGCGCAGTTCATCGCAATCTCACAAATCTCTGTTAAAACACAACAAACAGGTGTTATACATATAGGTGTTCATATTCCTTTTTTGTGCAATAGTCACTGCCACTGATCTCAACAGTGCATGCGCTACACCCTTTATACAATCTAGATGATAAAACACTGGATTCTGTCATCAAAGTAATGCGACAGTAACGCATAGCGACCTCAGCTTAGTAACTATACCCTAATTACTGTTTTGGAAATTATAATGCGTTAAATTAATCCGTTACTAAAAAAGTAATTAAATTACTGCCCAACACTGGTCTTGATGAATATATTCTTCTATAATTTCCCCCCAGCATTTTCATCCTATTCAGTATCATTTTAATTGCACACCAGATATTGATTAACACATGTATTACAGGGAAAGCTGCTGCAGTGTCCACATGGCTCGTTCATGTATATTCATATCTGTTCACTTCAAGCATCACCTGTAGTCTCGAGGGAGCACCTCCATCCAAGCCTCTGCAGTGACATCATTGCCTGTAATTGAGGGCTAGGAATTGTTTGCCTTTTTTCTGTTCCTTTGATCCCCCGGTTTCACAAAAAAAATGAAATATAAATTTATTAAATATAAAAATGTGTAATAAAGCAAACCCTATAGCCCATTTCTGTTATATGTAGCATTCATATAGAGGGGGCAGGCACTTTTGACAGAGTAATTACACAGAGTCTCCAGCAAATCAATGACAAATTAATGCATTATAAAGCTTTATCTGCTTTCATTTCAAAATGAGAGGCGATAAAAGGCGCAAAAGAAAACGGTCTTTGTCGCTATCTGGACCAAGCGGGGATTGTAATTATGCTAACACCGGTAAAACCTCCGTCCAGCCTTCCTGTAAGTCACTCACTCATTCATTCATAATTAATTAATAGCTCATAAAACCCAGGAGAAGGAACAATGATTGTCCCACATTTTCTCCTTTCTTTCTTTCTTTTCTCCCCCTCTCGAATCTTTTCTTCCCCCTCTTTGGAGGAAAAACAGAAATATTGGTAACTAACGTTATGAGAGAGGCCTCATTTCCATAGCCGCGCGGTGAATTTCTGCCACCTTTTTAGTGCGCTTCGCCTGCAGGCTTCAATAATAATGACTGTTTTTTAGTGGAGGGGGGCTGGGCAATGCGCGTGCGGCTTTATATACCTAGAGGGAAAGATTTGGGGCATAATATATATGTGCGCGAGAGAGAGCGAGTGCAACGGGAGCGCAAGAAAGCAGGTATAAACTACTATCTGGGTTCATCAAAACAACCATATACCCACATTCAAGCACATTCTTCAGACGGGTAATAATTTACAGTCGTGCGGTTCTGGTGCATCAAAGCTGCTCGAGTGAGTCCGCGGCCTCATCTGGGATCTCCTCTGATCCAGTCTGTTCCTTGCACGACTCTTCTTCCTGTATCACAGGGCGTCCCAATCAAGCCAGATAAATGACTGCTCGCTGACAGAATGCTACGGCACTGCAGGAGGTCGTTCCTGCATTCAGAAACAGACAGAGCACGGCGCAACGGAGCAGAGGCGCATTTATAGGTGCCTTAAACAATGTTCCAGTTTGATACAGGTTAAGGGTGAGCGTGATTTCACCAAGTACAAGATGTTCCTGGATCAACATCTTAGTTGATCCTGGAACAACATTCCAATCAACAAATCAGAATTGAGGAATACTTTTTCTGGAAATATCTGTTGTAGGCTTATGATCAGGGTTAGGTGCTTCTACACCTTTGTTAA
The DNA here is from genome assembly GCA_032357425.1 of Enteromius argenteus. Taxonomy (NCBI): domain Eukaryota; kingdom Metazoa; phylum Chordata; class Actinopteri; order Cypriniformes; family Cyprinidae; genus Enteromius; species Enteromius argenteus. The sequence goes on from JAUCMR010000057.1 coordinate 986,890, forward strand.
TCAGCAATCATTTCTCACTGATTATAGCCATACATTTTAGGTAGGGGTAGGTTTAGGGGTAGGGTTTGGGATAAGTCTATATTTTTGGACAGTAATGTTGATCCAGGATCATGTCTTGGCAAAAGCACGGCAATATTAATTTATATTTAATATATAAACATAAAATTTTTCTTATATATGCATGTGTGTATTTATATACATAATAAATATACACAGCACACAACAATCACGATGTGATTAATCGTTTGATAGCACAACAACATGCATAACGACTTCTAAGAGAAGAGTAACTGTAAAGCTTCATGAACTAACTCCACCCTGTTCAGGAATATAATGCTCAGATTGTGTGGATCTATTAAGTGCAACCCATACACATCTGTGTCACTTTTATGCATATATTTTACTTCTTTTTTTTTCTGAATTAGGCTTATAATTACTCTATGAAGACATTAAAAATGTCTGGGTAAAATAGTTGTTTCGTCATATAGTAATATGCACGTCTTTTTGCTTAAAATGGCTCAAAAAATTCCATGTGTCTTGTGGACACTTGATATTCAAATTGTGGACACACAAATCAATGTTTAATGCATTGCTATAAACAGTTTATTTTTTATTTAATTTTTTTTTTTACTGAGAGATGAGTCAAAATTGTTTTCTGTGGGAATCGACATTATGCCACAAATGCTTTATGTATCTCTCTCAGTCTCTCAAAACTGACACTGAGGGATGAAAATGCAACTAAACAGCTGAATTTACAGTAAATGATACTGTGTAGAATAAACAATCAAATTATGGCCTACTGGAATATCAGAGATCAGAGGAAGCACATGCAAATCACATTACGGTTGTTTTCACAAGCTGACACGTACAGGATTTGTCCAAAAATAAACGTATGTTTCTGTAGGGTTTAGATGCTGAGTGCGCTGGAACACACACCTGCAGGACAGCATTCAGCACCTGGACACACACACACACACTGACCCTGCTGGACTTCAGACACTCCAGGAGCCACAGCATGGGTGATCCCTGTTAATTTACCATTGACAACAAACTAATTACCATCGGACAGGAGGAGGAGGAAGAGGAGGTATGAAGAGGATTTCCTTCTTGTTTTTGTTGGAGAACCAGTTGAGATGTGAGATCAAATGATTATAAAATAAAAATTAATAAATAGTAGGAAATAATAAAATAGTAATAATAAGTATTGTAATTTCTGTACAGTAGTGTAAAGCAAATTTAATATTCATTTTCATTTATTTTACAGTCCAGTTGTTTTACAATATGTACCTATACTGTCATTGTAGTTACTATTATTGTTGTATTTTATTTTGTTTGGTTTCCTAAAACTCCAGTGTGACTGTAATTTATGCTGAGACAGTATATCAAATAAAAAGCTCTTAATTTTGAACTCTCAACATGAGTTAGATAGAAAAATTAAACCTTAAGTAAGTACAAAAGATTCTCAGAACTGTGAGATATAACAGCAGAAAATAATGTGATGTTAGCATTGATTTCACGATCATTTGTTAGAAAATGCTCCATGCCTTGACTTCACAGTAAATGTCTGACTACTTACTACTTACATGGCTTGCTGCTCTTGACTGAGACTCAAACCCGAGGCTCAGCTTGAGCTCTGAGTTCAATCCCCTATTGTGCTACTACAAAGAGGCAGAATAACAGAAATACAGGAGATGGGGAGGTGGAGGGATGAAAAACCATGTCAATTCTTGGCAAGTACAGTGCATCCACATTTTTTCTCACCTGAAATATCTAAACTGTTCTTGACAAGAGATTCAATGAGTTGACCAATGAAATCTTATCGCTTATCTGGTTTGAGTGAAAAAAAAAGAAAAAAGCTAAATAATCATACCAACAGTAACAAGTAGCATAAGTCTGACGTGTCAACTTCTAGCTTGACCAGTAATATGAGTTTGGGGCTTTAAGAGCGTTAAAGCCCCAAACCTGTTTGGAAACGATCTTTTGCTATTTGCTGACACTTGTAATGCAGAATTTGCATGCCTGTATGTATGAAATACTGCTGATAGAAAGCGCAGCATAAAAGCGATTGTGGTTTGTGGGGATGGAGGAGTATTGCGTGAGGGATGAAGGGAGGATGGTGGGCAGTAGAGTGCTGTGCAAACACGGAGCTGCTGGGCTGTGAAACAGCATGCAGCAGCGGGATACCTCATTACACACAGCAGGCCTGCGACTGATCGCTATTCATTCTGCTCAGATGAACACACACACAGAAGAGACCGGGATTGAGCGTAATCAGGACATGTCATTTAACTATTTAACATTATCACCTCTCTAAGTGTGGCACACACAATCGCACATGCACATCTTCAATTATAAAAGCAGCAGGGAAATGTCCAAGCAAAACAGTATGACAAAAATTACTAATACACTGTTACTTATTACAGTTCTGCACTAGATAATTTCGACTTGAAATTATCATTAAATTGTTACATTGATTGCATAAAAACTATATATGACTCATTTTGATTGAAATATTTTGATTACACATTGATACATGGTAGACTAATTTGGACAAGAAGAAATCATGATTTTCAGCTATTTAATTTAATTAATTGTTAAATTTTTATGGACTGTAACACGGCATTCCCAGAAATCCCTGCATTGCATTTCAAATTTTGTTTGAATTTTTTTCTTAAAAATCATTGTTTCATCTTAGTTTTTTCTTATCAGTTATGTTACATGTCATTTTGTTAAATTAACGTTTATTACATATTTCAGTTTAATGAGTCTCATCATGATGGTGTTTAGGTGTTTATGTGAATGACACTGAACTCCTTCTATATATGTTCATATTTAAAAGCTGCTTGTGATGGGCTTTGGTTCATCATGTGACTTTGTGTCATCACCGCTTGCTTCAGTACTTTAATAGGTTGGTATATTAACATTATATCAGTTAATAAAATTACGGTATTTAACTGTAAATTTAACTTAAAACCATAAAACCAAAAATGATTTTTTTTTACGTATTTTTTTACGGAAACCACAGCTGTCAGTTTTTCACTATAAATTTTACAGATTTTTTTTTACAGTGCAGTGTTTGTGAGAGCAATTCTAGGCACATGTGAAGTCATTATAAAAATGCTGAATCCTTTTTTTTTTTTTTAAATTACTAAAATCTTTTTTTTTTTAATGTAATAAACATTTATGTTTTTGTCACATGAATATTTGCAACTTTTCATAAAAGTGGTAATCCATAAGAGATTGTGTTGCGATGCTTTTCACTGTCAAAAACACAGCCCCCAACAGCACTTAACCAGGATAATATCATTGTAACACACATTTTTGTCAAAACCAGACCTTAAAACACACCAACTGATTCAGACACAATAAATATTTACAACTTCTAAGGTATAAGACAGCGTGGACTCTCCTTCATATAAATTTGAATGATCATTAAAAAAAAAATAAACTAAAATAGAAATTGCACTATTCTTTTAGATATTCTCTCCTACATAAACCCCTTGATCAACATCACTACATGCACAAATACACACACTCACAAACACAAATACAATCGCAATGAGTCCATTCAGTGCCACAAATCCCAAGAGGTAAATCTGCCAGGACTGGCAGGGAAATGAGAGAGAGTGAGATCAGAAGAAAAAAAGAATTAAATAAAAATGCAATAAAGCCGCCTGTGTGAAATCAATCTGCTTAGAAATTTTGCTTAATAAAAATTCATGAAGAGCTGCTAGCCCGGAGTTCATAAGAAATATTGTTGTTGATATAGAGGCAGAGCCGGACAGTAAGTGTCTCATCTGTGTGTGTGTGTACATGTGAGAGACAACAGTAGGAAATATGCTCTGTCCCAACACTACAATACGACTCAGATAGGATCACTTTCTAAAAAATGTTCATAAATAATGTGAATGAAATTTCAGTTTGTTGAAAACATTTGTTTTTAGAATGAGATTGACTTCTTTTTTTGTATCTGGTAAGTACATTTTTTTGTTAGTATATTTATTTATTTATTTAATTTTTTTAATGCACAGTAAAAAAAGAAGGCTATTTCCAATCTGACACAAAAACAGAGCCACCAAAAAAAGATGCCTGGTCACCCAATTCCCATCTCTCTTCTAGGTCTTGTATTTGAGGAATTACGGAAATTGCTTTCACCATCTAAATCTTTATCTCTGACAGGAGCCATTTTATGAGCTCAACATCTTCAAAAAACCATTAACATTAGTCACACATCAACACAAAACCCCCAACACACACCACATCCTCATCACACAGACCCGAATAAGTCAATACACACTCAAAACACACTCTGACCAATTAACAACACACCCTGAGGAGTTTCTGGACAAATTACCGCAAACAAGCTACTTACTTTTTGCTGCTGCAGTCAAGTCATGTTAAGTGAAGTCAAACCCATTGTCATTGTCGTCACTGACTTTGAGTAAAAAATAACACATCGGGACTCACATGGGATTGTAATAAAGATGGCTAACAGCATTTTATACCACAAAGAATAAATAAATACAAAAACTACAGTAGCTGCATATTAGGCACGTCCTGATTTTGCCAAGTTCGATGTGTCCCTATGTCAATATATTTTGTTGACCCTGGAACACCATTTTAATGCAAAAAATCAGTCTTGACCATATCTCTACACCTAAACCTATCCTTACCCATGAGTAATGACTGGAATCATAGGAAATTATAGATGACACACTGATGTACAAGCACCAAAAACTGATTGTATGCCTAAACTTCACAAAACTGTAAACTGTTTCTTCAAATCTGATTGGTTAGTCACAATGATGTACCAGGGTCAACAAAGATGTACTTGCACTTCGTAAAATCCGGTAAGTGACTTATTAGCATGTTTGCTAGGCATTTCTCAATGCTAATCTCAATGTTATGATGCTGGGGCTCAAGGGTGGTTGCCAGATCCTTGCATTTGGTAACTAATGTTTTTGTTAGCTTGTTTGTTTGTTTTTTCAACTGTTTACATACATTAAAAAAACTGTTACAGTATACCTGTGGTGGATGAGAAGATTCCCCATTCCTTGTAAAACTTTTCGGGTGCTTAGAAAAGTGCTATATGAATGTAGTGAATTATTACAAAAAATCCAATAATTGCACACATAAAATGCAAAATGCCACATATCTCTTGCAATATTGTAACACTCAGTATTAGGAGACGGAAGACAAAAGTAAGTTTGAACAGTTTATTCAAGATAATAGGATGAAACAGGCAATAGTGTTCAACTGAGGACATGGGGAACTGTCGTTTCAGGCTGGTGAGCGATCCGCTGTTAGTGCTCCGTGTTGATCGCTTGGAGAAACTCCAGGAAGAGGTAATCTTTGTCTGTATGGTAAGTATTTCAAACGCGCTCTCAGTAGTAATCCTAGTTGCGTGGTTTCCTTTCAGGAAGGGCAGGCGAGGCGTTGCAGGCGGGCAGACGAGAGGTGCTCTGAGGAGACAGGTGAGTATAGCAGATGAGTATAAACAGGTAAGTAAAGGTTTTCTCACTTTCGTGTGAAGCATGTGATCCGCTGAGAGATTGTTGAAGCTCGAACGGTTAGGCGTTGTGGTGAGTAGTTTCACAGAGCTCAATCCATTCGTTGGCTTCAACAGATAATAGACAAGAAGGAGCGCCGTGAAGAGTCGTCGTAGATCAAACTGTGAT
>JAUCMR010000057.1:992667-1004453 GCA_032357425.1 Enteromius argenteus
CAGATGGTAAACAGGTGTGAGAGAGTGGTGTGTTATGGGAGATTGAGTCTGTGTGAGTGTGAGTCCAGATGACAGTGAGATGGGGATGGAGTGCCCTCTAGGGGGGCTGCATGGAACTACATCCTGACATAGCCCCCCCCCTTTAAGGAGCGACTTCCAGACACTCCAAGTATCTAGGAGGGTGGTGGAGCGGAGGTGAGACCGTAACGGGAACTGGGGGAGGGATGGGGGGCTGAGTCTTTGGGGACATGAAAAGGGTGACCTCCAGGGTGCAGCGGATTATTGGAACGGCCTCCAGGGCGGAACAGGAGACAGAGATGCCCTCCAGGGCAGCTTAGGCGACAGCGGCGCTCTCCAGGGCTGAATAGGTGAAAGAGACACCCGCCTGGGCGACAGGAACACCTTCCAGGGCAGAATAGGAAACAGAGATGCCCTCCAGGGTGGGGCGGGCGGCTGGGACACCCACCAGGGCGGAGCAGGCTGGACTGGAACATAGGGCACAGAGAGGTTAGTTTTGGCCTCTACGGCCCAGACAGTACCTGCTTGGAGTTCCTTGGAGGACCAGGGAGGAGCAGGCGGATGAGAAATTCTCCAGGGAGGAGCTGGCAGCGGAACAGCCGGCAGAGACACTCTCCAGGGTGGAACTGGTGACAGGGATGCCCTCCAGGGCGGAACAGGCAATGTAGACGCACACCAGGGCGGATCAGGAGACAGTGACGCCCACCAGGGTGGATCCGAAGACAGTGACGCCCACCAGGGCGGAGCAGTTGGCAGTGACACCCTCCAGGGCGGCTTAGGTGGCGAGGCAGTATCGCCCTCCGGGGAGGAACAGGCGACAGTGATGACCTCCAAGGCGGAACAGGAGGCAAGGATGCCCTCCAGGGCGGGACAGGCAGGACTGAAACAGTGAGCACAGAGATAGTTATGGCCTCTATGGCCGAGTCAGTACCTGCTTCGAGTTCGTAGGAGGTCCAAGGTGGAGCAGGCGGGACAGAAACCCTCCATGGCAGAGCAGACGGCAGAGGCGCCCTACGGGGTGAAGCATGTATTGGGGCAGATGCACTTCTGGGCAGAGCCGGCGGAACAGGAGCCCACTAGGTTGGCCCAGGCAGAGCGGGAGCCCACCAGGGCGGCGCAGGTAACCAGGGCAGAGCAGACATAACTGTGTGAGAGAACATAGAGAGATAAATAAAGGCCCCTTTGGCCGGGACAGGTTTGGACTAGACTTCGATGACGACCTCCTTGGCCGGAGCAGGTCATGACGAGAGTTCGAGGATGGCCTCCATGGCTAGAACAGGGCAGGATGAGAGTTCGAGGGAAGGACGCTCTTGCTGCGCGAGTTCTGGTTGTGGCTCAGAAACAAAACTCTGGGGCGGTTCTCCAGGCTGTGACTCAGGAACAGGATTCTGGTGTGGCTCTCCTAGCCGGGATTCAGGATCGGGACTCAGATGCGGCTCTTCTGGCCGTGAGTCTGGAACTGGACTTGGAAACAGTTCAGGAGCGGCAGCCATCTTGTGTAGTAGTTGGGCCTCTGAAGCAATGGCCCTCTTGGGCTGAAACTGTGACTTGGGGGGTTGGCGGCCATCTTGAACGCTAACCGTGGCTGAGGTATGGCGGCCATCTTGAGCGTTGACTGTGGCTGAGGGATGGTGGCCATCTTGAGCGCTGACTGTGGCTAATGCACGACGGCCATTTTGAGTGCTGTCTCTGACTGAGGTATGGTGGCCATCTTGGGTAGTGGTGATGGTTGTGGTTGTGATTGTGGTTCTGGGGTGACGATCGCTGGACATTGGTCTCTCTGTCTGTCGCTCCCATAGGGGATCTCCTCCATCACCTCTCCTACGGTGAAAGTCGATCCACAATGCAATAGGACAAAGTCAATCAACTCGGCCAGAGACCACTCTGGATCGTCCCAGGGCAGATAGTAACTGATCTCTGGATTTAGCCCACTCAGGAAACAGTCCTTCATCATTTCATCATCTTCCGGAACCAGATAACTGTAGCCTAAAAACTCCTCCACATATTCCTCCATGTCTTTTCCATCTTGATAAATGGCGCAGAGGAGAGACAATGGATCCTGGTCTATACCTTGCCGTGGTGATTGGTAAAGTCTTGCTGGATCCTGTGTGGCTAATGAGTGTGTGGGCATGGTGATGAACAGCAGCTGTGACTGTGATAACAGATGGTAAACAGGTGTGAGAGAGTGGTGTGTTATGGGAGATTGAGTCCGTGTGAGTGTGAGTCCAGATGACAGTGAAATGGGGATGGAGTGCCCTCTAGGTGGGCTGCATGGAACTCCATCCTGACACGTGTATCTAAAATACACTAAGAAATATATTTAGATTTTTTTATGTACCATACTGCATGTTTTACTGCATTTTCAAAGAGAAATGTCCACTCAGTGGTGCTAAAATACAGGTTTAACATGTGAGCCCTGGCACATTTTTATTGTGTTCACATAGGTAAGTATTGCTGTGTTTTTATTATATTGCTTCAGGTACTACATATTGTAGCGGTTTAGAATTAAAATATCCATGGACTGTTGCACAAAACCTTGCGTCTTTAAAACCCATAGATATGAAGCGGGATATGTGTGATGCTAAGTTTGCTAATGGTAATTGTTTTTTAGTTATAATATGATATACTTCTAGTAATTGTGCAAAAATTATGCTTTATTAATCAAAACTAAATTTGTGTGAAAAGGAATTACTGTAAAGGTTAAAAGGTTTTACTGGCTCTAGAGTTCATTTCTTTTGGAAACTGCACTGATGTAGCTACTTTATTGGTAAATATTTATGCCATGAGACTGCTAATCTGGCTAAAGTGGCTGATTTACAGCTGTGCTGTTATTTATATGATACTATTCAAACAAAAAAAACAAAAAAGTAACTTTAGTTAGTCGACTAGGAGCCAAAACTTTATACCTTCAACATCCTAAAAACAAGAGAAAGCAACTTTTGTAAATTAGCCGCTTAGAGGAGTTACATAAAGCCATCTGAAGCCAATCACTCCTGTTCGGCGCTGCGGAGGAAGCTGAACTGCTGTCAGGGGAACAGTCACAGCGTCTCTGAATGAGCTGCCCTCACTGGCTTTCTGTTAATATAACAGAGCAGCGTTCTCAGGAACAGCCCGGCCCAAACACAAGCTGGTGTATTGAACAGAAGAGCTATGTTTCTGGTTCCACTCCATTTATCAGACAGACAATAACCCCACTGGTGTTTAACAAACCCGCTCAGCAGCGACGATCACAGAGGTTTTAATTGTATGGGATCTTTCATTGCTTGTCTGTCCGCGGTCAGAGGAGATCATTACACAGAAGGCCATGTCTCTGCTGAGTTTTGTTGCACTTGATCTTTACAGTACATTAAGAGATGCATTAGAGTTATACAACGTGATAAAATATTTAATAATTCATGTTTGATACGGAGGGAGGATGTATTTTTGTAGTCAAAACCTAGAAATGTCCTGAAGCTAATGCCATTGTCCTGAAGTCAATGGGCTTTTGGTTTAATTTTATTTTCAATTGTGGTACTATTCATTAATAGCATAAAATGTGGCTGTTTTAATTCTGGTGATTGTATTTAGGCTTCGAAATAAATAAAAGCATCATTTTTGATCATCTTGATAAACAAGAAGTGTATGTTGTCTCAGAGCTCATTTTCTGCAGTAATCTAAAAGCCAATGGGAAAATTTTGGGGGGGTTTTACGTGTTTTCAAACAGACGTTTAACATATTCAATCCATTCTGTTCAGATTTTTGTGTGGTATTTTTGAAACAACACTAAAGAGCTGTTTAATATCCATCTCCTCTGTTATGAGGACATTTTAACCAAATGTTTACGCAAAACATTCTTCTTGGACTGAACAGGCCATTAGTTTTAGAGTTTTACTGCATGCTTAGACACTAAGTGTTTACTCGTCACACAGTTTCTGAAAGCTGACGCTCAAACAGTAGAAACAAAATCTGCAAAACCATACTCTAATTCTCTGACTTTGACTCAGTTTTCAATTTCATAAAACACTTGCAAAACATCACAAACAAATCTCTATTTAACACACACAAATCTTCACAAATGTGTGCTTTTGAGATGTTTTTGTGATATTTTGAATGCTGTGCTTCATTTTGCAAGAGTTGAGGCCTTTGGCATTTGAGTGCTGTTTTGGGATTTGTGTGTGAAGTTTTGAAAAATTTTGAAAACCTGTGTAAGCAGCTGAAAAAAACCTCTAATAAACAGCATGTTACTGTAATTGAAATTATATGTATGTGATAGCTTTTTGATAGAGGAGGATTTAAGGAGCAATTTTAAAGATTTTTTTTTTTTGGCATTTTTAGCCTTTATTAGATAGGACAGATCATAGTTGACAGGAAGTGAATTGGGAGAGAGAGAGGAGGAATGGGATCGGGAAAGTTCTGCGAGCCGGGACGCGAACTCGCGACGCCCGAAGCACAACGACGCTATATGTCGGCGCACTGCCCACGAGGCTACAGGCGCCGACTAGGAGCAATTTTAGAAGAGCACCTCACACCCCTGTGTGTGTGTGTGTTGTCTTTGGCTGGTACAGTATGAGGCTGGGCACTCACCAGTGTACAGTGAGTGAGGAAGTCAAACCCGTCCTTCACCCGTGCATGTGTGTTCCTCTCAGAGTCTCGGCGGCTGCTGTGTCCAGGCAGAGCACTTCACGAGGCGGGGACGTGCACAGCATCGGAGCGCAGGGATTCCCCATCCAGCCCTAACAATGGAGCGGGAAGGAAGGAGCACCAGCTCCTGTCCTTTATGAGAGGCCTGGGACAGAGACAAAGACAGATCAAATACAGAACCAGGAGGTCAGCCAGTTTTTCTCTCATTAACACACACACACAAACTTCCTTAAGTGCTAAATCATAAATCATAAGTCATAAACGCCTGGTGTGTGTATGTGCCCTAACTCACACCCACACACACATGGGAATTGATGTTCAACAGTTCTTTCTGTTTCTGATCCTTGAATCTGATTGGCTGAGAGGAGTGTGATATTCTTGTGATAGCAGAATTTCAACCGTTTCACTATTCCTCACAGCCAGTGTCAATTTTATAAATAATACAGTTTTTACAGTTTCTCATGTATTTACAAAAACTCATTTCATTAAACTGTTGTATAAACAATTTTTTGTTTGTTTTGAAATAATTTCATAATTATCACATATATATTACATATATAATTAATAATAAATTCCATTATATATTATTAAATATATAAATATATAAAATACATTTTAAAATCAAACAATTAATTAAATATTAAATCATAGCAAATCAAATTAAATATTAAATTAAATTCATTTTTTATTTAGCTTATTCCAAGACGCATTGTCTGTAGACTTGGGACACAATTTTGCTTCTCAGGTAATTTTGCTGTGTAACAACAACAACAAATAATAATAATAACATTTTTGGACAAAAAAGGAAATAAATACTGGTAAAGAACACTTTTTTTCTGAAGGTAGCAGATGAAGGTGTTCTCTTGTTGGATCTGTTGTTTTGTTGATCCTCTGAAGGAATTCCAGTAGTCAGCTTCAATTTACCCATGATCCTCTCTGCCCCTGATGGCTCAAGGTCGTTCCAGTGTCCTGATCTCTGTCCCCTCGTGACTCTGTTTTCACCAGCGTCCTGATAAGCATCGCTCCTGTGCGTATTGCTGTGAGTATGAGTGTGATAAGAGGATGATTTACAGAGGAACATGTGAGGGGTGAGGGCTCAGGGCTCCTGCTGAGACAGCAGATGGTGACTGGACGTCTGTCACCGCAAGATCTCAGCTCAAGTTCAGCCCATCCAACAAAACATCTCAACTCTTTCAGCTTACTTTACTCACTCTGACAAGCTGTCTTAAGTGTCTTCTGCTGGCAGAGGCTGCATTTATTTAATCAAAAATATAGTGAAAAAGGTCGTATTTTGAAATAGTACCACTTAAAATAACCATTTTGACTATATTAACAATAATATAGAAACCTTTTTGATTGCTATTAATGTTGAAAATGTTCATAGATAAATTATCATGAATGACATGAATATTAACATGTCTCCAGATCTTCAGCAAAATAAAATTTAAGCTGTTATTCGTGAAATTCTTGCCCTCAGTTATGTGACAATCAATGCCATTATAGAATTAATTTTTTTTAGGCTGAACTATCCCTTTAAATGATCAAGTTTGAACATTTTGTTTGCATATATTGGTGATTCTGCATTCTAATTCTTGAATCAATGTCCTCAGAACTATTGCAACCCAGGCTCATTGGAAATGCGTGCCTCTATACATTTTGTAACCCCGTAATTATGCTATTTTAACTTCCTTACGCTGATTTGAGCTGTTTCATCAAACCGTTTTACACGGGATTTGAACCGGTGCTTTTCACCGCCTGAGTGCAACGCCATATCACGTGAGCTACCGAGAAGCTGTATATGTGACAACAACATTCAAAACTACCAGTTTTCAAATCGTGAAAGAAAGTCATAACATAACATTCTGCAACTAATTGTGTGAAACTAAGCCTTTATTAATCAATAATGTACCTGTAAATCATAATTTTGTGTGAAAAGGAATAATAGTTGTTTTAGGAGTTTCACTGTCTCGTTCTTCATTTCAACTGGAAGCTGCAGCGATTCATATGTACTGTATACATATGTACTGTATTTTTCAGTTGCATGTCTTTCCAATGAGCCTAGGTTGATCTATTGTGCAATGACTTCTCTAAAGGGCCATTAATAAATATCATAACACAGGAATTTCCTGTAATTATCTGGTAGCACACAGATATAACAGTCTGTCCCGTTCCCTCAGCTTGTGTCAGGTAAATTGGCTAAAACTGGCTTGTCCGCTCTTCCCAAAAGTTTCAATATTCCCTGACCCCTGACCCAGTGACCTTTAACCTTTAGCCCTTATATAGCACTATTCCAGCAAGCAGAGAGCACAGGATGAGGGCCAGATCACAGCTGGATCCTGGACCGGTACACATGTGTGGACTAGATACCATGCTTCACACACACACACACACACACTGAATGTGTGAACAGGGTAGGCCTGACTGCAGCCAGAAGCACAGACTGATGACAGGGGTGCAGCGGGCCACAGGAAGTCCCAGCCTACACATCCTGTGTCCAGCCCCACAGCGAACCCAAGGCCATTGCTGCCAACACACACACACACACACACACACAACTTAATAACTGTTATGCAATATAGAGCCCTGCACAGAGAAACAAGGCTTGCGCCCATTATTTGGACATAAGGAGAAAAAGATCAGCTGAGCAAAATATGCTTCAGAATATTTCTTATGTTGCATATTACCTTACCTAGTAATTACCTAGTTAAGTACTTAGTAGTAGCCATTGTACTAACATGAAATCAAAGGTACTTATCATGTAACTAAGTTATGGAACAGTTTGTACTTACAGTTTGTAATTATGTAGATGTAACAGACAGCTACTGTTACACATATGTTACAGACTGAGTCTGTTACGCAGATACTTACTTACTTGCAGACTTTATACATAGTAATTATAAATTATAAAGTGTATCATGATTGTACTTAAGTGTAAGTAGCTTTGTAACAGTAGCAGTCTGTTACATCTACATAATTACAAACTCAGGCTGTCCCATAACTTACATGGTAAGTACATTTTATTTCATGTAAGTACAACGGTTAGTACTTAGTACTTAAGTAGGTAATTACTCCATATTATGACACCTTAAAATAAAGTGTTACCCAAAAACAGAATTGCGTTAATCAGTAATATTGTTTGTTTCCCAATTAAAAAAAAAAAATCTAAAAATTCCTAAATCAACATACACTACTGTTCAAAAGATTTAATGTTTTCGAAAGAATTCTCTATGTACTAAGCAACCAGAAAACTGTAACTTGTGAGCTTGCAAAACAGACAAAAAGTTTCTCGTGCGCACGTGATAGTCTGCATTTATTTTATATACATAACAAAAAAAAAACAGTATTTTTTTTATAATGTTAAATGTTTAATAATATTAAAGTAAAATTAAGTTTATTTAATTTTAGTTCAGTTCTGTTTTCCATTGTGCTTTGGTGCAATAAATGTAGAAAATATTAGTAATAAAACTGTATTGCTGTACGTTTCAGCTGTGTCATTTGTTACATATCCCTCATGTCTGTTAGACTCCTTTATCTTTGCTTTCTTCCTGTTTCCTGTAGTTTGTTGTTTTCTTGATTGCCTCCCAGGTGTGTTTTTTTTTTTTTTGTCTATTAGCCCTATTAGTTTCGTCAGGTCGTGTTCTTCTCAGGCTGTTATTGTAACGATAAGGAGGCGAGGAGGCGTGCGGATTCATCTGCAACATTTTAATGGTGGGTTGAGGAACAAACAGACAGGGTCAATCACCGGCAAACAGAGACAACATAGGCAAAGGCAAGCGGATGGTCAGGAAAGCAGTGAGTCGGCAACAGGTAATCTAAAAACAGAGCAATACACGAGAAGAAAGAGCGCAAGGGAAACACGGAAACTCTGGATCCAGGATATCACATTACACACTTAACGAACCGTCAATACACATAGACATCCGGGGCATTTTAGACACGTGATACTGGGTGGAGAGATCAATGAATTACCATGACAACAAACGAGATGGGTGGAGACATGAGTACATGGGAATGAGTCCGGGCATGAAAACAGAGGTAAACACACACAGAGTTCGTAGGGCGCTGGAGTGCCATCCAGTGGCCTGAGCTGGCACTTCCAGCTGATCATAACATAGCCCCCTCTCAAAGGAGCGGCTTCTAGATGCTCCAGACTTAGGAGCCGGAGAGAACGCCCCCCAGGGCGGGGCAGACGGCGGCGAAGCCCACCTGGGCGGAACCAACGGCAGAGGAGACGCCCTCCAGGGCGGGTCAGATGGCGGAGACGCCCACCTGGGTGGGTCAGACGGCGGAGACGCCCACCTGGGCAGAGCAGACGGCGGCGAAGCCTGCCCAGGTTTCTGCGCCGCCCAGGTGGGGTTCTCCGCCGTCCGCTCCCCCTCCATGGCCGTCCAGACAGCGGAAATGCCCTCCAGGGCTGACTACACAGCGGAGACTGGATTGTACAGAGGAGCACAAACAGGTTAATGGTGGCCTCTTCGGCTGAGCTCATACCTGAGTCTGGTTTGGGGTGAGTGATCCCGGCAGCCAGGTCAGGTCCGAGGGTGAGTTTGACGGCTCCTGGGGCTGGTTCAGGGCAGAGTGACAGATCAACGGCCTTTGTGGCTGGTTCAGGGTCCGGCGAAAGTTCGAAGGCCTCCGTGGCCAGTTCAGGGCAAGGCAAAAGTTCATTAACAGCCCCCATGGCTGATTCTGGGCAGGGCGAGTGTTCATAGGTCTCTATGGCGGGCTCAGAGCCAGGCAAAAGTTCTAAGACCTCCGTGGCAGGCACAGAGCAGGGTAGCAGTCCAGAGGCCTTCCAGGCCGGTTCAGGGCAAGACAACGGCTCACAGACCTCCGTGGGTTGTGCAGCCACCCATGGAACCTCTGGAGACTCTACGGCTGGGACCGACATCTCCTGAGGCCGTGCAGCCACTGGCGGACCCGACGGAGTCTCACACACTCATTATAGCAACCGCTATCACAGGCAGCACTGTGGACAGAGGAACAGTCTCTATATTAACTTTGTTAGCGATGTTACACAGTCCAGCTGCCCTTACCGACACCATCTGTGAATCCGCTATGCACGATAAAAGCCCCATCCGCTTCACATGAGCCCTGCTGTCCCCATAAGTGGCACTCACGACGTCCAGGAAACCATGGATGACGTCCGTGATCGCGGATGGTCAGGAAAGCAGTCGGCAACAGGTAATCCAAAAACAGGGCAGTACACGAAAACAAAGAACGCAAGGGAAACACGGAAACTCGGGAACCAGGATATCACATTACACACTTAACAAACTGTCAATACACATAGACATCCGGTGCATTTTATACACATGATACTGGGTGGAGAGAACAATGAACTACCATGACAACAAACGAGATGGGCGGAGACATGAGTACATGGGAATGAGTCCGGGCATGAAAACAGAGATAAACACACACAGAGTTCGTAGGGCGCTGGAGTGCCATCCAGTGGCCTGAGCTGGCACTTCCAGCTGATCATAACAGTTACGCTTGTTGGTTAGTTTTGTTTCTATTATTTTGTTCTTCCCTTGGATCTGTTTCTTTGCACAGTATATCTCAGTTCTGTTTCTTATTAAAACTTATTTTGTGACTGAATTCAACCCTCGCTCTTCTCTTTTAAGTTTAACCAGCATAGCAATATTAAAGCTATCTACTTCTGCGTTGTGGTATGGAGATAAATAGATGATATTTACATTACTGTAAATAATCATTCTTTCATTACACTGGTGATTCATTCCCAGCAGCTGGTTCAGCTCCAACATCTTAGTGACTCAGGAAGCTAATTAAAACCTTGTCCTCCTAATGAATCGACACTGAAAAACAGATAGTGCATTTTAAACAGCTGCTTAAACAGCTTTGTTATTAAAATGCATCTCTCCTCCATTCAGCTAAGCAGATCCTTCTTTTGCTAATAACGTAAAAGAGATTTGCAGACTGATTCCAGCATATACTGTCAGAAATCACTACAAGCTTGTTGAATGTCATTTGTATAATTACTAGCCGGTGCTTTAAATTACCCAGAAACATTAAGAAACCCACAGAGTGTATAATTCAATGTCCAGAACCTTTTTTTTCCTTACTTTTTTTATAAAGTACAGTACGAAGAGCAGATAGGAAGTGAAGTAAGAGAAAGAACGTGGACAGAAAGTACCATCAAATATGACTCAATATCAGTAATATCTAAGTGAGAGGAAATTAAAGTCTTTGTTGAGGGTGAGAAAAGCATGTAAGCCATGACCTTTAGCCTGTAAAGCTGCTTTATCATTCTTGATACGTAAATTTCAAGGCCTCTAAATAACGCTTCTACACTAAATAGCATCTACACTACAACTAACAGGTGTTTAACATCTTTGCAAATTTATTAAACATACAAAAAATGTAATTGATTCCATTGCGTAAGTATTCAAACCCTTATCTTTGACAGCTGAAATTTAATTGAATTTAAATTGTAATTATAAAAATATATGAACAGCCAAACATAAGCATATTTTTTTTAACATCAGTATCAAATAAATTCACTCTGATTGGGCTAATTTAAATTGAATTTTTAAATTGAATTGTTTATAAGAAAAACGTAATGTTTTTGTAGAATGAACTGTTTTTGGGTCACTTTATTTTAAGATCAAATTTTTGCTATTGACAAACCATTAACTATGACTTAAATCAATGACTCTTAATTTGCTGCTTATTAATAGTTAGTAAGAAGTTGTAAAGTATTGGGCAAAAAAATCTGTCAAATTTATGGTAAAAAAATCGGCAGCTGTGATTGCTGGAATTCGACCGTAAAAAATACAGTAACAACATTTTAGGTTTTAAGTTACATTTACAGTTAAATACTGTAATTTCATTAGGAGACTCATTAAACTGAAAAATGCAACAAACATTAATTTAACACCGTTGCATGTAACATACAACCCTAATAAACATAACTGTTAAGAAAAAACTAAGAAGGAACGTCTCGGTTACGTATTGTAACCCTCGTTCCCTGAAGAAGGGAACGGAGATGTCACGTCGGTGACCGACAAATAGGAATCTCGCTTCGAGATGGCAAGTCTACTCTGCGTTTATATAAACACGCCAATGAAATTGGCATACGCTGATTAGTATCCAGCTGCACCTAATCGCAGCGCGAGTATAAGTAG
>JAUCMR010000057.1:1011615-1028825 GCA_032357425.1 Enteromius argenteus
GCAAAGGACCAGCCTAAACCAGCATAAACCAGCTTAAACCAGCAAAGGACCAGCATAAACCATCTTAAACCAGCAAAAGACCAACTTAAACCAGCAAAGGACCAGCATAAACCAGCAAAGTACCACTATAAACCATTTTAAACCAGCAAAAGACCAGCATAAACCAGCTAAAACCAGCAAAAGACCAGCATAACCAGTTTAAACCAGCAAAGGACCAGCATAACCAGTTTAAACCAGCAAAGGACCAGCCTAAACCAGCTTAAACCAGCTAAGGACCAGCATAAACCAGGAAAGTACCAGCATAAACCAACTTAAACCAGCAAAGGACCAGCCTAAACCAGCATAAACCAGCTTAAACCAGCAAAGGACCAGCATAAACCATCTTAAACCAGCAAAGGACCAGCATAAACCATCTTAAACCAGCAAAGGACCAACTTAAACCAGCAAAGGACCAGCATAAACCAGTAAAGTACCAGTATAAACCAGCGTAAACCAGCAAAGGACCAGCATAAACCAGCAAAGAGAACTGAGTGAAATCAATTGTGTATTTTCCTGTCACATCATAGACAAGCCGCTAGGCATGGCCCTTTATAAAGCACTGTCCCTTAATGAGAGCATTAACTTAATTATTAAGATAATGTGTCCTCATCAGGTCCGGCACTGCAACTTCCTCTTGTTAATGTGAAGTTTAGTCGATAGCTGTATCGCCAAACAAGGTGTTTCGAGTGCAAGCAATAGTCTTAACGTTTCACAATATCACAATAAATACAAGCCAGATTCGGCTGGAGCGCTCTTCGCCTTGCCTCATGTGGCATATTAGCACTCTGATGGTTTACTTTCAGGTTCTCTTCAACTGAGGGAAAGCAGTTTGCTGAGTATGAAAATCTGTGGATTGAGGAAGTAGGTTCCCTGAGTTTCTGTGGCAAGCGAGATCACCTTTCATGACAGTGATTACACAATCTGTCTAATAAGCAGAAATAACTCATTTACACTGACCCCCCTCCAACCCCCTGCACTGCCTCTGTTGTGTGATGACTAATTACTGCATTTTAACTAAATGAGCGAGTGGAATTTTTTAATATAATTGAATGAAGCAGAATTTTGGTTTATTAGTCCAACAGTCATAGACAATCTGGTCTCAAACTCAAGACAGAATAAGAATACTCACAGACTTACAGTACATGGTTCAAGTGACCCAATTTTCATGTTTCCTCCCATGTGGCACGGATCGGATATGACCCACGAACCTGCAAGGAGGAAAAAAGCACATGGATTCCTCTATGCTCCGATCAGTTTCAGGTCTCATTCATATGTGGCAATAAATCTGATATGAATCGGATATGTACGTGTGCATCTACTATGTAAGTGGATAAATGGACAGATTGGATATTCCTGTCAATGTGTTTCGTACATCATTGAACAAGTCCCTGGTGACAAAAACTGCATATTCTGCTTAGGTATGAATTGAAGCTTGGCAAGCTGGCTTAAGATGGTCCTTAGTTGGTTATAAGCTGATTATGAGCAGGAGCTAGTTGCATGGTCCAGCACATGACCAGTTTAAACCAGCTCAGGACCAAACTAAGGACCAGCTTAGTCCAGCTCAAAACCGGCAGCCATGCTTCAAAACATACCTAACCAGCAGATGTTGTTTTAATTTTATTTTTTTGTATTTGTTTTAGCAAATTGACATTACTCAGGTGGACACTTTTCCAGGTCAGTATGCAGTGTTGCCAATTCTTTGGTTTTCCTGTGGGATTGGGCTGCTTTTGCACTGTTGCTGCAGGTTAACGGGATCACCACCTCTCATTAAGAACTGCTATGTAAATGTGGCCTTATAGTGACTAACTTTGCTCTAAACTAAGCAGGTGACTAGAAAACTTTCCCCAAGCATTTAGCAATATGCATAGATGCAGTCTTAAAGCGGTCATCAGATGCAAAATTAACTTTTTAAGTTGTTTAAACATAAATGTGTGTGCACACATCCATCCTATAATGGTAAAATCCACCCAGTGTTTTTAAAAAAATCCCTGTTTTAAAATCCTCTTTCTCAAATCAGGCTGTTCTGAGATTCCAAAACAGTCTCATGACCAATTTGTACGTATTCACACGAGGTGCCAAATTCGTGCTAATTCAGCTTCACTGCGATTTTGTACGATTTGACTAAACCCCAGTGAGGGTTAGGTTTACGTAGGTCATTCGTACAAATTCATACGAATTATGTTCGATTTAGCAAAAGTCAGATGAATCCGTATGAGTGAGGTCATACTAATTTGTATAAATTAGCCACCTCGTATAATATGTACGAATTGCAGTGAGATCGGGTTGGAGATTCCTGTCAGAATGATGTAGTTTTGCACAGACCCCTCCCATTATAGTTGATTGACAAGCCCGTCTTACCTTACCTACTCACCATCCTCCATACCCATATGTTATTTTTCTTAATATAAGGAGACTTTTTGAAGGCAGCTCTTATCCACAGAGTAGCACAAGAGTGTCCAGAAAGAGGTTCAGAAAGTCCTTCTCTCATGAATACTTGTCAGTGACCAACTACCAACTGAAGGAAGGGCAGGCATTCATTGCCTTATACAGTGTTTAAGAAGGTACATCTTTTTGCAACTCAGTAACCTCCAGTGATTTAATTGCTTTCAATATGAACAGAGCTTTCAAGTTATTATTTTTGGGAGAATGATTCCTGTAAAGTATATAAGGTATGAACACTTCTCAACTTTATTAAATTACCAACAGTCACTGATGCTCGTATTGGCAAATCTCACTGATAATGAATGACTCTAGTCACTTTGTTACTGCAAATGTGAATGTTCTGTTATTTAGTTTTACAAGATGAGCTGTTAAAAGTTAACTGCTGAATATACAGACTTGAATCCATCCATCCAATTTCCAAACCCTGTGAAGACGCATAGCTAACTCAGTTAATGTTTGCAGTAAATATGTGTATGTATATATATATATATATATATATATATATATATATATAGAAAGCCTGAAATGTCTAATTGTAAACCTATTCAAATGAATACTCTCTGGTTATGGAATCCGTATGAAAGGTGTATTTCTCAGCATCGAGATTTTGAGTCAGCATCGTCAGCTTCATCTAAGTAGTCGACACTGACTCAGAAAACACTGGTTTATTAATGAAAAATTTAAATATCTCCTTGATATTTTTACCAACACATTCATAGACATTACTTTGCAGCAAGCTTTATGTGTGTGAGCTCAGAAAAGGAAAATATGAATATAATTATGCAACTAATCGCATATCCTGAAACTAAGTTCTTTCTCATTCTTCGTAGCTTTACGCTATTATATAGGAAAATAGTGTGTCAATAATGCAAAAGGACAATAGTAAACACTCAATTTTCAGTTAAAGACAGTTCATCATTGAATTCAGTGATGTCATTATCCAGCTCAGTTCAGTTAAAATAATATCTGTGCAATCAAATCAACGAGATCGCTGGAAATTGAGTGTCTTCAACTAAGCAAGCCAGAGGTGACAGCGGCAAGGAATCAAAACTCCTTCTGTGACAGAATGGAGAAAAAAACCTTGGGAGAAACCAGGCTCAGTTGGGGCCGATTCTCCTATGACCAGATTAACCAGCAGCTCAATTCCAACCGCAGCAAAGTCAAATTGTGTAAAGGACTCATCTGATTCCCGTAGTTTTAACCCAATAGCCGTCTCAGTGACGAGGTCTTCACTAGGGATCTGTCTCTGGGGCTCATCTAGATTGTGTAATCGGCACAGATCAATGGTAGCTCGAAGGCGTTTCAGAGCCAAAACAAACTCCCCCAGAAAGTTTGCTTCGTGAGCTGTTTCAGACTGCCAAAACAAACTTCATTTCATTCATTCACTCATTTTTCGATTTCATTCAAAGTATGTGAACCTTAAGGGGTCGACACAGGAAGTGGAATTGGACTGCGAGCTTTGGGGGAGCAATGGTCTCCATCTATGTGTTTTTTGCGACTTGAATTCATCTGTCCTGCACAT
The DNA here is from genome assembly GCA_032357425.1 of Enteromius argenteus. Lineage (NCBI taxonomy): Eukaryota > Metazoa > Chordata > Actinopteri > Cypriniformes > Cyprinidae > Enteromius > Enteromius argenteus. The sequence continues at coordinate 1,015,619 of JAUCMR010000057.1, forward strand.
ATTGGGGGTGAAACCCACACCATGAAAAGCTTCCGTGCACAGCTAGGACTTGAACCCAAAAACTTTGCATTGGGAGGCAAGAGAGTGATACCCACTATGTCACCTCGCAACCCAACTCTAATCCCAGCCAGCCTCTCGAGACCAGTCTTTACCCAAAAAAGTTCTGTTCCCTCTGTGCTTCCACTGTCAAAAATAGGCCAAAAAATAGAATAATTCCAGAGTGTGAAGCCTGCAGAGGAGAATTCCCTGGAAATTACACATTTCCAGAAGACTAGACAGCCTAAAGGGGTGCCTGCTAGGATCTCTTAACCAACAATTACTGGTGTGTAGTACCAGTGGCCCCTGATGAGATCACAGAGCAGAGGCTTCTACCAAAGTCCATTTGAGCTGGAGAAAGACAGTCAATCAATACTAAGGCCTGTGCAGATACTACCTGTCAACAGGCTTGAGGAAAATGGATGCCTGAGAAAGCCATAACTATGATAAATCTACTCCCCCGGTTTGGCAACTGGCCCCCTCTCTCTTTTTCTCGCTCTCTCTCCTGTCTTTTCCTTCTTTCTGCCGTCTGTCTTTGACTAATGTATGCGGTAAAGCTCCCTCCAACCACTCCGCACACCGGTGTGCCACCATCCTGATTGGCCAATCAATCTCTGCGTCGATGTGGAGGTGCATTAAAATAAATTTGTCACTGTAAGTTTATGAAATATTGATACCTGCGATAAGAGAGAGAGGTGTTGTAGGGTTAGGTGAAAGTAAAAAGTAAGAATCAAGAGGTGAGCAGATCTCGACTATGGTCTATTCAGATTTGGTGATTAGTAGGTGAAGTTGTGAATGGCTGTTGGACGTGGAGTCTTGAAGACATCTTGGTCCCTGTCTACAGTCCTCCATATGACTCGGACAGGCCGTTTTCTGTAGCTCTGCAGAAGAGGTGATTGGGAAATGGTGAATGAATGTGCATATATCATATATTAATGATATCATATATCAGCAGAGCCATTCGGTCTGCTGAGGCAGATCAATCAATGTGAAATTCAGAGCTGAAAGTTTTGCCGTCAGTCTTGGGCATGTGTCATGTGTTTCATAGTAGTTCAGCAGCAGTCGGGGGTCTTTCTGAAGAGCGAGTGCATTTATATTTCACAAATTCACCTTCTCCTACAGGGTGAAGGATAACAGTTAAAGGAAAAACTTATTTTTAAGGTGGAGCTGGGGAGGAGGAGGGATGAGGCTTTGAGTATAGAGAGAGATAGGTAAACTGTGCTTATATATTCTTGCTTAATTGATCAAATTAGCAGGCCCCTCTCAAATTTGCAATTCAAATTTCATGTCAGTCAGTGTTTCCAGGATTCTCACAAGTCCAATATGAAGGCAGCACTAAGTTACGTTTTGCATTCCCTTACTCATAAGTGTAGTTGTTTAACACATTTAATTGACTGTAGAAGACGATTTGTGTTGATGGCAGCCATAGCACCCCTCGCACCAATGCTGAGAGTAAAACTTAAGTTATGAATTGTGTTTGCAACAATGCATAAAAATGTAGCTTGCATTGATAGAAGCTTTTGTATTCACAATGTTTCAATTGAGATGAAGTCTGGAAGGGATCTTACAATCCACCGTGTAACCTGAACATACTGGGCAGGTGTGCTGGTGAAATTGTAAGAATGACTGTGCATATCTCATTTATTAATGACATCATATGTCAGCAGGTTCTGGTCAGGTGCATCAATCAGTATGAAAATACTGTATAAAAAGTATTTTTCACATTTCTGGATATGGAACAGAAGTAAATTATGGCAGAATAAATGGCGCAGCTGGCATATGGCAGTAAAATGAGAGACCATGCAAAGTCTCATTGCAGCTTTCCCTTTTGTTTTGAAAGCTAAAGATAAAAAAAAAACAGAATAAAAAGAGAGAGGTATTAAATCGACTCTTTGTGTAAAATGCTGTATTTCATATATATATATAACCATTTATACTCATCCATAAAAATTACATAATACTGAGCTAACAACAGTTAACATAAAAAGTTAACAAAAGTGAGTTGTTCGAAACTTCAGAAGTGCTTCTTGGATGATTTTTGTCTTTTATTAATAGTCCCACAATCTTCCTGATGCAGTGAAATATTCTGGAATACCACACAATGTTACAGAAACTGGAATGTTCCTATCATGGCGAAAGAATATCTATATATCTGATATCCTTTATCTCATTAACCTTATAAAATGAATAAATAAACTTATTATAAATTAGCACAAAAAATTTATCTATACTAAACCAGTGTTTCAGAATTCATGCTAGAAGTTGTCAAATTTATTGAAATATTTACCAAAATATTGAGGCCACATGCAAATAAATAGTGCTATAATAATGAGCACCAAAGAATTACAGAAGAACAGTACAAAATGTAATTGAATTTGTTACATTCTTTGCACTTTTCCATGTCACGTCACAGTTAGCATGTCACATTTTTACACAACATTAAAAAAGACTACTAATTCATCCATTTAACAAATTATTTGCTAAACTATTTGGTCACAATGTAACCTCCATCACAACAGTGTTTACTAGTTGATTCAGTTGTATTATTAATATTGTTATTATTAACATCAGGGTAAAATACAGTAATACAGCTGAGTAAAAAGGATACTACAGCAACAGGAAGTTAAATTTTCAGACATATTATCCTCAATAATACATAGTTATTTTGTCCCACAGGTATTGTGCATTGAGAAAGACTTTTAGAGATTGAGATATGGCAAGATACGAGTTAGATTTAAACTGCACAGCTACACGGCAGACTCTGTGAATGGCTGCCGTACGCTACTGGAGTGTAAGATGAACTAATTTAGATAATAAGCACCTTTCTCGCCGTACAAGAGAGTGAGATAGATAGAGAGAGAGAGAGAACGAGTGCATGGAGGTTAATGACAGTCTATTCACCACCTCCTCTCTCCTTCCTAAGTGCCAATCTCCATCTTATTGTTCTCCATCTCTCTTTAATGTATAGACTAATGTGAAACATGGTGCTCTATTCAGCATCAGACAAGCGCAGTTCATTTCCAGACTCTTCGTTTAGCCTCGCTTGATTCAGTTTGTACTGCATCCCTACAAAGACTAGAAGATACTCGATTGGAAGAGGATAAGTTTAAATGTTGTCCTCTGAAAGACCTTCAGAGTTTCATTTCATTTCAGTCTCACTGAGGGTTTCATTGTCGACAGCATAACTAAAGATGGCATGACACTGGTGTTTAGACAGGAGTTTGGTGATGTAAATATCAGAGGAGTCTCCTGCCTGAGCGACTGGAATCCCCCGTCACCACATGCCCTTCAGCACACACACTGGAGCACTACTGAGGGACTTTCCCTGCACTTCACTTACAGCACATCACTTTGGGAGGAATGATCTAATTTCATACTAAAGTCAGTCTGAAGTCTGCTTCAGTTCAGCATCATATGATCTAAAAGACACATACTCTAGAGAGTAAAGTGTACATCATTAGAGTACAATTAAGTGATATATTTGACCAAAAATCTAAATCTTTACATCATTTATTCTCTTTTATGTCATTCCAGCTCTGTTTTATTATCTTTCAGATACCATAAAAATAAAACAAACTTTGCACTCCATCCCAGTTTGGAGACCGTATTTGAGAATGTTATGTCCTTTACATCAGTGCAAACTCTCATTTTACACTATACTGCTCAAAAGATTTCTTTATTTATTAGTTTTTTATTTATTGTTAATGTTCTTTAACAATGTATTTTATGCTCACCAAGGTTGCATTTATTTGTTTAAAAATACAGTAATATTGTGATCAATTTAAACAAGCTGATGTTTTCTATTTTAAGTTTTAAAAATGTAATTTATTCCCGCGATTAAAGTGTCTCACGATTCTTCAAGTACCAGTCTAAACTGCTTTAGAAAATGTCTCATTATCAGTGTTGAAAGTCTCTGAAATTTTTCACATAGTTTTCCCACTGAAGACATATAACAACCAAAAACATTTGACTTCTTTGACACTTTGGTAACACTTAGTTGTTTATTAGCATTCATATTACTATACTATCAGCCATTTATTAGAAGTAATTAAGTAATTATTCTACCTGACATTATTCTACATCCCTGATCTTACCCAAGACCTAAACTTAACAACTACTGCACTAATTATTAATAAGCAGCAAACTAGGAGTTTACTGGAAAAAAATATATAGTTAATAGTGAATAAGTGTTCTAAAGTGTTATCAAATCTTTCAGTGCAAATACAGTTTTATCAGGACAGGATGAGGAGGAAATGATGACATAGGTTTTGGTGCTGGAGCTTAACATGCTAGACATTAAGTCAGCTCTGTTATACCTATAACTTAAGAAACTCCAATTCTCCAGGTCCCATTCAAGTAGGAATAAGGAATAATGTGTGCATGATTGCGCAAATGAACACTTACACTAGAGATGAGAAACACACAGGTGTATGGATGGATTATTCTGAGAACGATGGAGAAGGGGCATTAATTAGGACAACAGCATCAGTAACACACAACTGAACACATGACCATCAGGACACACAAACAGCTGGGTATGCAGCACCCTCTATTGACCGACAGCAGCAGGTCACCATATTTCTGCCTTACCTTGGTCTGTTAAAGAAAAAATCACCCGGAAAACATAAATACTGACCCTAAGGTCTCACTCACAACCAAATGGGGTAGAGGAGACAAAAACCATTATGCTTTTGTTATTTTGTATTATTTTATTTAAGATTTTTTAAAAACAAATTTGTTCTGAATGCAGTGAGTAAAATAAAATGCAACTAATCATTTAATTGTGCCATAATTATAATAGCAAAATAAATATTCATTTCTAAAATGGAATCAAATATTCTCTTGCTGCTTACATCAAAGTTCATATCTAATTAAATGTAACAGGATGGTAGTGTAAATGAATCTATTATTAATTATATTTCAAATACATAAAGTATGTATTTTTCAATGTTTGCTCAATGTGTTTAGATAGTAAAACAAAACTTGTGATGTTGTTAAGATATTTAAAAACAAGTGGTGAAAAAAAAGAAAGAAAGAAAGAAAGAAAAGAAAAAAGAAAGAAAGCGTTTTTATGTTATTATTTACCTCAAAGATCACCTCTATGAAAACAGACATAAATAAATATGTTCTATGTTTAGTCTGTGTCATGTTATCAATTTTCCATAATTTGTTAGGCCTAAGCGTTTAATTGTAGTGTAAATAGTTATTTGTTTGTTTGTTTGTTTGTTTTTAAGGCTTGCTTTGTTTATTTCTTACTGACATCAAAGGTCACATCTAAATAAATGTTAAAAATACTAATAAATGTTGTGTTTAGTCTTTCATGTTACTAATTTGGCATAATTTGCTGGGCCAAAGCAGTTCATTAGTGTAAATGTATATTTGTTTTTTTAAATAGATTTTAAAACTGTTTTGTTTCCTTTTTAATTAAATCAAAGGTCACATCTAAATAAATACATAAATAAATGTTTTCTTTAGTCTTTGTTCTTAATTTGCCATAATTAATTGGACCTAAGCAATTGTAATGTAAATATTAAATATGAATTTTTAAGGCTGTTTTGTTTACTTTTTGTAAAATAGAAATATATATATATATATATATATATATATATATATATATAGATAGATAGATAGATAGATAGATATACAGTATATATATATATATTTTTTTTTTTAAATGTTGTATTAAGTCTCCAACTGATGTCCACTGTGAGCAGTGTGTACTGAAGCGAGAGCGTTGACAGTAGCTGTGTGGAGGAAGATGCATGATGAGCTCATGAGAGAGAGAGAGAGAGAGAGAGAGAGGGAGAGCGAGAGAGGAACACTTCCTGGCCAGATTGCTTGCTCCCCTCACACCTTTGTTTGTGCTGATGGGAGGACTGAGGCCGACGGGTGTGAAAGTCACACACACACACTCTGTGTTTTGTTTGTTTCGACTTATCGGTGGAACAGATTGAGCATGGAGGCGTCGTCTCACGTTTGACGTTCGTTTTGAGAAAATCACACCCCTGAGAGCCACGGACCAGAGCCGTTGACAGTGCAACTTTGATTTGTGTATGCGTGTGTTTGTCACAGCTCATACACCCTCAACACCTCCGAGCTGGTCAACATATGTCAGAAAGCGGGAGGAAACGAGGCTGAGGGCTGAGAACGAAGACAGTGCTGGTGTCTATTACACTTGAACACCGAGCACAACCGTCAGGGTGCAAATTACTGAGGCCTCCCGACATCCAGAAATCAAACTCTATCAGGCTGAACGTAAAGACAATAAACTGTTCTTCGTATTTTGTAAGAATGCTTATGAAATTAGTTCATGCAAGTACAAAAGTCAGATCAAAAGTTAGTCCATGTGTGTATTGTCAGTAAAGACACTCTTCTTCATATTTTGTAAGTATGCTTATGAAATTAGTTTATGTAACCACAAAAGCCAGATAACAAGTTTGTGTATTTTCAGTAAATATACTAGACTTTTCTTCATATTTTTGTAAGGAATGCTTATATAATATGTTTATATAACCACAAAGTTCACATTACAAGATAATGAGTGGTTTTTCACCTGGCACCAAATATGTGATAGCTAGCGTGCAAGGAGATAAGCAGCTTGGTTACTTTCTGTTAGAAATGTACTTTATGCTTATTAATTAATTATATTGCAAATCAGTGTTCAGCATCCACATAGTTGTGCATGCTCATTACATGCATTTTATTTATTATTTTAAATTAGAAATGTCACAGCATATTTTATTTAGTTTTGTTACTTTATTTTTTAATTTTGTAATTATTTTTTAGCTTATTTTTTTAGGTGGTTGCTACAATATTGGATTTGCTTTTTGTATTAATTTATTTTAGCTACATTTATGCAAACTAATTTAATTAACTAACTTTCAATATTTAAAAAAAATGTAGCTGAAATAAATTGTTTGCAACCACTTACCCTAAACAAATTAGTAAATTAAATTAATCATTTTTTAGTGTAAAAGATAAGAAATAAAACAAACAGAAATCAAATCAAGCATAAACTACAAAGCTAGATTAAAAAACAAAACAAAAAAGGCAGACATAAACTTTAATACAAAAAAGCAAAACAAAACAAAATAAAGCAAACAAAAACCACAAATCAAAACAACAAAACAAACGCATGCACTAAAAAAAACCCAAAAAAACAATGTCACATTGTTTAAAAGGATTTGCCAGAGTTTTGTTTTAAATTAAAATTAATAAAAAATAAAAGCAAAGCAAAAAACGAAAACAAACTACACAAAAAACAATGGTGCATTGTTTAAAAGCATTGTCAATTGTCATTGTTTGTTTTTAAACACACAAACAAACAGAAAGTAAAAAAAAAACAAAATAACAATGACACTTCATATTAAAATGTCATTAACACCTTTTATACATCACACATGTATCACATTTTTTTTTTTTTTTTTTTTTTTTTAATAATAATAAAGATTTAATGAGGATGTGCTAGTGTTGCAAAAAGACGATGAGCCAAAAAAGCTAGCTTTATAACATTTTTTTTATCAAATAAAAAAAATAATTAAAAAAATCTAAATTCATACCTGGACAACAGTGTGATCTGTGTTGGTGAAAAGTGAAATCTACAACCATTTCCAGTGTGCTATGAGGTCATATGTAATCTAGCAGTGACTTCACTAGTTCTGCCTGCTCTCGTGTGTGTGTGTGTGTGTGTGTGTGCAGTCATGTCTGCGTGGAGGAGGGTGTATTCCAGATTTGTGTCGTCCACAGCAGTACAGTCTTTTCCAGCTCAGCAGCCGAGAAAGTGCCAATTGCACAGTTTAAAAGCCCCCACTGGTGCGGACATGATAGATAGTTTAAAAATGAGGACATGTGTTTAAAAAAGGAGAGGAAAGAAAGGAAGGAAGCAAAGAAAAAAATTACACAGCACAGCAGAGATGCCAAGAGAGTGTGATGAAGAGGACTGGAACAAAACACATGCTAAATTAATTAATTAATAATGCTAACTAGTATACATTTGCTGGGCGTGCGTGTGTGTGTGTGTGTGTGTGTGTGTGTGAAAAACTGTTCTGGGTGATTTCAGAAGGGCTTTATAACACAATAAGTCCAGCCCTATATACCAGTCTGATTTCCTGTCTATATTTCTTTTGCACATTTTATCATACAGGATCGTGCATCTGATCGCACAGGAAATAATATCACTGCTCTCCTTCATCACTGTGAGTGTGTCGTCTTCATTCCTTCTCCTTTCCACTCCATCATTTCAACAAGACATTTCATAATTCAGTTTACAGTAAAGGCTGATATTGCAAAAGAGGACAATAATTATCCATTAAAAGTGCTAAATTATTCACACACAAGCTGAGGCGGCATTCACAGCACATTTTACCTCCATCAGATCAAAACAGAAACATTCGGTCAGATATGATGGGTTTTGGTTTTATCCAGGACTTTATTAGGTCAGGAAATTGCCTTTATAATGTTCTACATAATTTGTTCATTTTATTTTTCTCTAGTCACATGGCAAATTAAAATTACATGAGAAATTAATTATAATATTAAGAAAGATTTTGGAAGTTTTTTCTTTAATCTACACTGATGAATAATTGATAATAAGAGACATTTATTAAGAAAAATGTCTTCAATGGCTTCAATTGCAGTTTTTCAACTTTTTCTCTTTTTTTATGAAGAATTGTCTATTTTCTCTTGTTTTATCCAACTATTTATTATTTGTGTTATTTTATCCATGCATTTATTTCATCTAACAAAGACAAAGAATGCTACAGTTGTTCAGATAATTACATATCTTAGACTCTATTGTAAATACAGTATATGTTATTGTAAATATAAGTTAATTTTAAATATAACAGACTAGCCCAAAACGACAAAAAAAGACTTAATGTATAAATACATAAGTACATAGAAAAAGTAAAAACAAACAAGTAAAAAGAATGAAAGAAAGAAACAATAAACAAAAAGAAATAAATAAATAATTTGATTTTAATGGTACAACACAATGGTAAATGCTAAAATAAAAAAATAGTTAACAGTAACTTTCCATAATTTTCCATATTTCTAATAAATGTAATAGATCTAACTTTACATTTAATTTAATTTTACAATAGAATACTGTGAAATTAACAGCTTTTGGAAGTGAAAAAGAACAAGTTTGCATATAGTTTACAGTTAAAAATGTGGCATTTCACTGCATATAACACTTTATTTTGAAGTTGTCAATATATTATAAAGATACAAATATTAGTAATCCAATACGTTTGTTTGTTTATTATTAAGATTTACTGTTGCTACCATATTTGCTGAAGTCCTGTCAGTTATGAAACTTTCTCACTTATGTATTTGTTTTCACACACACACACACACATAGAGAGAGAGACTCTCACACAGAGAATCTCTCTCTCTCTCTCTCTCTCTCTCTCTCCCCCTCTCTCTCTCTCTCTCTCTCTCACACACACACACACACACTCCATGGATGTGTGTGTGTGTGCGTGTGTGTAGTGGAGGAGTGTCTGGTGTGTAACGCGTGACTGAACGCGTGTAAAGATGAGCGGATCACAGATGTAAGTATCACGGCCCCGATGCCTGCTGTATTAATCTTCTCACCGTCTCTCCCAGCCGGGGCCGCTGTTGGTCCGATGCGGGGCCCCGGGGGGCCCGGGCCGAGTGATGCGTGCGTAGGCTGTCAGTGATGAATGGAGAGCCGCGTAAAATCTTTTTAATAACCTATGAGAAAAGAGTCCACAGAGCACATATACATACCTGCAAATGGAGGACTCTCGCCGGAGACTGTATTACAGTCCGCTTGACTGCGCTTTCAGAGCAAAAAGAGTGGGAGGAATTACTCTCTCTCTAGAGACACACATACACACAGCAGATTCAATTCAACAGGTAAATCAAGCTCAAAACCAAAGCTCTTGTTGGGAGTCAAAGAGTAACTTTGGAAAGTATCAGGTTTAATCCTTCAAGAAATATTTGCCTCATGTTTCACCCCGAAATCAAAAGTGTCCCTTTTTATTTTACATGTAAATAAACCATTAAATGCATAGCAGTGTGAAATACATAACAAATATTTATTTTCTTTATTTAACAGTAGTGGTATCACGCAGCGCCTGAAATCAGCCAGACCCTCTTGCTTGCACAGGGAGCGTGTCTTGCAAGCTGGGGACTATTTTCCACAGGTGCTGCGTGATATCACAGTGCTTGCTGCAGCTATGGTCCAGCGGTAAAGTTCCTTGATTATTATGCCGGAATGAGAGTATAGCTCCTAATCATATCGGCCTAGAAAATCACAACTTTTCATTTTCCATCTGGCTTAGTACACGATATAACTTCAGAAGAGTCAAGTTTTAAATAGGAAAAAAATATAAAATTCTTTGGTCATTTTCGAACGTGATGCTACTGGTCTAATCAGATTCAATAATCTATGCTAAGCTATGCTAAAAGTGCTATCGCCAGACCCGGACATTGGCTGAATGGATTCAAAAATGTTAAAACTCAACTTTTTAACTCTGGGGGAGTTGGAGAATGAGCCTATTTTCAATAAAGTGTTCCTTTAACTTTAAAATGTGTTTTCCTTAAGTGTATTCAAATAAATGTGTTTTAAATATACTTTTAAAATTGAAGATACACTAAATTCTGCACCATTAAGTGCACTTCTGTTTGACAGGAGTTCTGAACAACTTTGTCTCTCAGTGATTGTTGTGTAACGCTGCAGGTTGGAAGGCTCTGTGCAGGCGAGCGTTATGTTTGCTGAAGAGGGTCTTGACATGAGTTAGGCTGCTCTTCTCACTCGCATGCGCTCCGGGTGAGAGGTAACCTGTCAGAGTCTCATAATTACCCATGAGCACTCAGAGAGACGCTGCTCTGACAAGCTGCTGAGACACTTGTAAAGAAGACGCTCGCTTCAGCAGCAGATAAAACACAACCTTTATTACTGTCATCTTTCTTTTGCTCAGTCTCTGTGGGCATCTCTCCGTCTGCTGCGCTTCGACCTGCGTGCCCGTCTCACACACATACACACACACACACACATACTGGCAAGCTGATGACTGCAGTTTAGAAACACACTGGAGGCCTGAATGAGGAATCTGATGACACTATTAGAGGAGCTGAGAGCATGCAAAAGTGGCATAATTCTGCTGTTTTTCCTTTCTTTCTTTCACTCTGGTGAAAAGACTTTTCTAGTGTAAAAGAAACGTCTCGGTTACATATGTAACCCTCGTTCCCTGAAGAAGGGAACGGAGACGTCATGTCGGATATTACTGATGAATTGGGATCTCACTTCGAGGGTAACTCAGACATTCCCTTTCAGTCGGTTCCCTACCAAAACGCCATGCGGGAGTCTCCCAAGCTCCCTCTGTCTGGTGTAGGCTGGGACTTACCACAAGAGGCCAGCTACTGTTATCCAAGCACTACCCATTCAGTAAGACTGGAACACTGGGAAAGACCCTTAGGAGGTCTCAGGACTTATACTCATATGGACAGTATTTCAGTGCATATGGAAAATTAGAGGTGATTGAACCCTCTTAAAAAGTAGCAAAAGGTCTGCCAGGGAAACACAGGTTCTAGGTCTTAACCGTGGAATACACACACATGGAGTCCTTTCAGGTGCTCCACATGGACCCCAGCCCTCTACCGTTTCTCAAGGATTCATTGAGTGAGGGCCTGGCGCCAGATGCTCCGCCACATCCGGCTGCCGAGGGGATGGAGGAACTCAACAGGGTCTACTGTATGGACACTCTGGAGTGGATAACAAGCCGACCTGAAACCGGGCCTCTCAGTGCCTCTACCCGTTTGAGGTGAGAACACAGGAGGATACCGGTTCAACACAAAGGCTATAGAATCTAGCTAACTTGTTAGGGGTCGCCCAGCCCGCAGCTCTACAATATCTGTCAGTGAGGCGCCACATGCCAGTGCCCAGGACGATACCACACTCCTTGTTGAGTGGGCCCGTAACCTGAGGGGGCAGGGCACACCCTGTGCTTGGTAGGCCAGGGTGATGGCATCCACTATCCAGTGGGCCATCCTCTGCTTGGAGACGACACTCCCCTTCTGCCGGCCTCCGTGACAGACAAAGAGCTGAAGGTTTGTGTCCAGTCGACGTAGCATCTTAATGCTCCTGGTACTGCATGCCCGTTGTACTTGGCCCCCCAGCCGGTGGTGGAGGCATCCGTGAACACCACAGCATGCCTGGAGACCTGCTCCAGGGGCACTCCTGCTCAGAGAAATGAGAGGTCTGACCACAGAGTCAAAATTTGGCGTCAGGCCGGTGTCACTTGGACCCGGTGAGATCATCTGTGTTGGACAGAGTTTGCCTTCCCAGTTGACCCAAAGCCCCAACAGGTTGAGGTGTTATAACCCCAAATCCCTCACAACTGAACCTGAGACTGAGCTAGAATGAGCCAGTCATCTAGGTAGCTGAGAATGCGAATACCCTGCTTTCTCAGTGGAGTCAGAAAGGCCTCCGCTACCTTTGTAAATACGCAAGGCGACAGGGAGAGCCCGAAGGGTGGGATTTTGTATTGATATGCTCGACCTTCAGACGTGAACCCCAGGAATGGCCTGTGTCATGGAAGAATCGAGACATGAAAGTATGCGTCCTTCAGGTCGATCGCTGCAAACCAATCCTGGGGACGGACGCACTCGAAGATGTGTTTTTTTGTGTCAACATCCTGAACAGGAGCCTGTGAAGTGCTCTGTTCAAAACTCGCAGATCCAGGATCAGCCATAACCCACCGCCTTTCTTGGGCACTATGAAGTAAGGGCTGAAAAACCCTATATTCATACTCTATCACGTCTTTTTCTAGAAGGACTCTCCGCACACAAGACAGGGGCACCTGAAAGTTCACTGATGTATTGCATAGCCGAGTCGAATGGTCCGGAGAAGCAAACGAGACGGACCAAGAAGCTTCATCCAAGCTTCCAGAGACCGAGCTAGCGGCACTAATGGGACCACCGTCGTGCCTGTGGTGGGGCAGCAAAGGGGAACGCAGGGACCCGGTTCGGGCATCTTGTAGCCGGTCCGAAGTCGGGTCTGAGTGTGCTCTTACCTGCGTTCCAGCAGAAGTGAGTTGAGTAATCCGTTGGTTCGTCCTCCCAGTCTTCCCACTGCTGCCTGTGAAGAGAGGAGCGTGCGAGTGATACAAAACCTCTCTTCACAGGCAGCAGTGGGAAGACT
>JAUCMR010000057.1:1028925-1056893 GCA_032357425.1 Enteromius argenteus
GTCTTCCCACTGCTGCCTGTGAAGAGAGGAGAGTGAGAGTGGTACAAAACCTCTCTTCACAGGCAGCAGTGGGAAGACTGGGAGGACGAACCAATGGACTACCCACCGCAGGCATGTCGGTGGTCCCATTAGTGCCGGTAGTGAGAGTGATACGAAACTGGCCCGTCCACAACCCCTCGTCCCCTCTCGGGACCCAGAGACAGAGGAAACCGCTTGTATGTCGAGATTTTTAGAAAAGATTCTCCTCCAGGCCCTCCTCCAGGGGAGTGAGAGGTGTGATCACCACGTCCTGAAGAGCAGTTCCCTTCATCCCTGGGTCGCCCATCTCCGGGCCACTTGCTACTCTTCTTGCCACCAGGTTTGGTGGGGGCCTGGATGGGCAGGCCGGCTCCCTGGTGCTGCTGCTGGAGATGGAGGCTGCTGCGTTGGCTGCACGGGAGCAGGGCTGGTGGCAGGGGGACACCCTCAGCGACGAGCTAACTGCCATCGGTGGCCAAGTGTAGGCAGCAGCTGCACACCGAGGCAAATGCTTTTTAATGGCCTCAGTCTGCTTCTGAGCAGCAGAGATCTCCTGGGCGAAGTTCTCCACTGCATCGCCGAAGATGCTGGTCTGGGACACGGGAGCATTCAAGAAGCGTGTCTTGTCTGTCTCACTCATGGTGAGGTCTTCATGCACTTCCGGGAAGAAAGGTACCAGGGTGGGGCCCTGAGAACCAGCGCGAGCCACCCCTAAGTACCAGTCATCCAGCCTCGAGGCCTCGGGATGCGGTGGAGCTTTCCACTCGAGCCCGACCCACCCCCCCGAGCAAGCATAGCCACCAGTTCTGAATCTGTATCCGGTGCAGTGGAACGCCTAGTGGACACCGCGCCGGCCGGAACTTCATTTCCAGAACCTTCTGACTCATCTTCCGATGCAGCGATCAACATCCGATCGTTGGGGGAGCGCCAAAATAAACAGCTGGTACCCCCTGTGGTGGTGCAGACTGTCCCTGAGGCAGCTCCACTGGCTGCAGACCGCCAGCGGAAGGAGGAGCCCTCGGAGGGGAATTCCTCTCCATAACTGTAAGACCAGTCTGCCCCCTGCCAGAAGTAGCGCTTGCCCGGCTGTCTCTCACCAGGGGGAGCCCTAGATCTGGGCAGAGGAACGGGTACCCCGCCTATTTGCCGGTATCACAAAAAAAGATTGTTATTTTGAGCAGCGAATCAGTGTATCAATTGAATAAATAATATTAAAATAAATGAATGAACAGCCCAGAAAATGAATGAAACAAATTAATGAACACAGAAACAACAAAGATTCTAATACTTTTTGAAGAAGAGCCTGCTTTAATTTATGAATTTATAAATGTGATTTTCTTTTTTGTTCCTAGTGATATATATATGACTTTTGACAATGTCAGATGGATCAAACAAATTAAAAATTTGTCCTAAGATGAATTATTCATATAAAGTCAATTTAAAAGTTAATGTGTAATTAATAAAATAATGGTAAACTGTATTTAAAAAGTACATAAACACTACAACTACATACTACAAGAAAATACTGTTTTAGTCTTTCTATTTAAAAATTTCTAATTTAATTCAATAAGTTATTTGTAATTATTTGTGAAATGTACTAGAGCAGCATTTATTTATTTACTTCAGTATATAATTTAATTGGGGTCACACAGCAGTTTGTTCCACAAATTTCTCATTCCACCAATTTACAGGACATTATTTATCCCCCTTCTCCACCCCCTTCACAACATGTTTTTCAAAGGGTCTTGTTTTCGTAAAGCTTAAAAAGCATGTGTGTGCTCATGTATGTGCTTGTTTGGCAGGTAGAAGGCTGTGAGCGCAGGCTGTCGGAGAGCACTCCTGATTACACACTGCCATTCATCAAAGTGTCACGCCGCTGACAGTTGCTAATAAATATACTGCCACAGGACCCCCTCCACCCTCTACCCTCCACCTCCACCAAGTTCCAGCCACCCTCTCCTCACACCCGCCTCTGACACCGCTGCTGAGGTCTACATCACCCGCACAAAACTGCAAACCTCATTTGCTAATTGCCGCTTTCACCATCAATCTGCTGCCTGTCACATAGGCTTGTCAATAGGAAAAATGAAATAAATATGTGCACGTCTCGTGATGGCAGGGAAACATGTTTAGTGTATATTGGAAATATCCTGTCTTTAATGCCTGCATTTATTTTTGGCTTTTTAACAACAAACAGCAAGCTTGTTTCTTTTTCAAGTTATTACTGTGATAACACAGGCAGTCTAAATTCTTCCTAAAATGAAAATTCTGTTATCATGTATTCACCCTCATGTTGTTCCAAACCTGTACGACTTTCTATATTTTTTATTTAGAATAATCCTTCAGCTATTTTTCTAATTCTAATTCATTCTAAATTCTAATTAAAAATTATATTCAAATCTTAACAGTTATTAAAATCTTTGTCACATAGTTTCTGAAAGCTGACACTCAAACAGAAGAAGCACACACCAAATCTACAACACCATACAATAATGTTCTTTTCAATTTCATAAAACATATTTAGCAAACGACACAACACACAATTCTCTATTTAACACAAAAATCTTACAGGAATTAAAATTAAGGCATGCAAATGTTTTTTACAAAAGTTTTCTTTTCTTTTAATGTGGTGCTTTATTTTGCTAAACTTTTTGCATTTAGTGTGTGCAGTTCTTGAATTTGTGTGTAAAGATTTGAAAAAATTAAAAGTTTTAAATATGTGTGCAAGCAGCTTAAAAAAAGCAAAATTCAAGTAGTTATAGATCCAATCAAATATAGCCATGCAGTGGTTACATCAAACTTGTTTTTGTGTGTGACATAATGTCAAGACAAACAACAGAGAGGTGTCATGTTGTTCATGAGTCGCCATATTTCAATAGGGCTCTGGCAAAAATTGGACAAAAACAGCCAAACATTCTTCAAAACATCTTCATTCTTAGAAATGGTGAGGAATAGGAAATCAGGGGATCTGCTGGACTCAAACTTACATTGTCTACATGAGCACCAGAGCTTAATGTATCAAACTACTAAGTTACAGTCCTTTTTTATTAAGCTTAACATGAAATGTCATTCACAACCAAATTGACTTCCAGTTATATGATGTATTTCTAAGTGAATTGGGATATTATTATTCAAATATTTGTATCGATTTTCATTATTATATCAATCAATCAATCACTTTTATTTATATAGCACTTTTAACCATATAGATCAGGGGTGGCGAACGTCGGTCCTGGAGAGCCTCAGCCCTGCAGAGTTTTGCTTTAACCCTAATCGAACACACCTGAACAAGCTAATCAAGGTCTGAATGGTTACTATGAAGCTACAGGCAGGTAAGTTTTAATTAGGGTTGGAGCTGAACTCTGCAGGGCTGTGGCTCTCCAGGACTGGAGTTTGCCACCCCTGATATAGATTGTAGCAAAGCACTGAACATTATCAAATAGGAGAATAGAGTGATGGTAATGTATAATGATGAGATTCAACGATTTATTTATTAAATGCAGAGACGGTCTCTGTAATCAAAATGAGGATAATCACTAGAAATTAGGTGCCCCCAACTAAGCAAGCCAGAGGCGACAGCGGCAAGGAACAACAAATATTACAACAAACTCAGCCACACAAACATATATAACATTCTTCTTAAGTCACAAATTGCACACCAAACAACAAACACATACATAATAAAAAAAAAAACATAAGATAAAAGGTGCTGCCCTATATAACTTTCCAGAGGAACCTTGAATAGTATACTTAAGGTGTTCAAGTTTAAGCACCTTGACTACCCAGTGTTTATGAGATGGTGGCCTTTCCTTTTTCCAACTGAGAAGAATCAGGCGCCTAGCCAATAATGAGGACAATATTTTCTACCTGATTAGCTGATAGGTGCACTTCTTCCAGCACTACAGTGAAAATGGAAGTCTTGGAATTACTTCTACTTTACACTGTACCTTTAAAGGAACAACAGCTTGTGTGGGGCAGTGCCCTCAAAAGGACACCTATGTACTTTCTTTACCCGTAAAGGGAGAGTATACAGCACCTTAGAGTAGCTATAATTTCCATGAAGGTAATATGTAATCCTGTCAAGCTAGGTGTTCCTTTGAGGGTACTTCTCCAGTGAAGCTGTTGCACCCCTAAAGGTACAGTAATTGTACCCTATAAAGTGCACCATATAATAATCCCAAAGACTTGATTGGATGTTTCATATGTGTCTAATGGGACTGGAACCAAACTCTGGAGAACAGTGTTCCTCGAGGAGACACTCCTGACATAGGTTCACCCTATATGGCAGGGGGTCTCAATGCTGACCCTTAAGGTCCACTTTTCCACAACACTAAGGAACACACCTGAACAAGCAAATCAAGGTCTTCAGGGTTAGTAAAAAGCTACAGGCAGGCGACTTTGATCAAGGCTGGAGTTAAACACTGCAGTAAAGTGAACCTCAAGGGCCAGAGCTGAGATCCCCTGCTCTATGGCAAACTCAGTTCCTGGAGCCACCTTTCAGGTCATTCTGAAGACCTTGTTTAGCTTTTTACTTAGTACTTAATTAGGGATGGGCCCTCTAGGAGCAAGACTGGGGACACCCAAGCAGGAAATGTAGTGAATACATATTAAACATCTATTAGCCGAGTAATCCCATTTCAAGACATAGAGGAGAGGCGGTGCAAGGTTAAATGTGTAAAATGTGTACAGCTCAGTGGCACTCAGGGGCCATCTGCACTGGCCAGCAGGTCCCTGACCCCTCCATCAAGGTTAAGTGTTCCTCAATGAGGCCAGGGCCACAGAGGTGGAGGATGCAGAGGCACCACAAGAGGTGGTCTATGAAGACGTCCTCGCTCTACTGGGTCAGCAACATCATTGACCCTTATCAACCTTCAGCATCCTCTAAAAAAGTTGACCCAAGTCCAGACTCCGTAAATGAGGGCTGTCTACACCTGCTCCAACAGAATTTAGCTCTAACCTGCTCAAAACACACTTGTCTGGAAGCTTTTAGTACTCTTAAAGGCCTTGATAAGCCAGTTTAGGTGTGTTTGATCAGGATTTGAGGCAAACTCTGCAGGAAAGTGGCCCTCCAGGAGCAGGATTGGACACCTTGCCTTAAATAATGGCCAAGAAAGCACATGGGCTAGACTGGGACAAGTCATCTCTGTTGATTTCAAGACTTATAATTCTCTGTTGGACCTGTGACATTCATTTGGACTTGGACAAGTTGGAGTCTGACCTATAATGAGTCCTCATGCCGTATTCCCCCACTCCCAAAATCCTATCTGTACCCTTTCCCTAAAGTGAACAAAAAACATTATTAGCAGCATATTTTACTTCTGTAATATGTTGCAGTTTGAGGTTACATCTACTATGGATACATTTGAAAATTGTGTTTTCATCCTAAAACGCTCTCCGTCCACACTAGCATTTTCAAGCATTTTCCAAAGGTTTCTCAAATACTGAAATGGTTTTAGTGTGCAGGCATAAAGACTCCAAAGAGCTCACTAAAATGATACAGATGGACACACGATACATTTTCATGTAATACTTCTGGTAGGATAATTTTATTTAGGAAAGTATCTCACCATTTTCGAACGCTCATGTTATGCTGCAAACAGCAATTGTGAGTTTTGAGAATTGTGAAAAGTTTATATTCTTAATAGTGTGGACAAGGCCTGATGAATAATTCCTAATAATACCAGGACATCATATAAGAAAAATGAAAAAGGTTAAAATTTGATTTCATGCTGACATTTGAGGCCTCTGTGTAAACTACCTAAGATATGTGATCATGCTGTAGATTGGTAAACAGAAATGTTTTCCCTCTCTCTCTCTCTCTGTGCTTCTCCTGACAGGTGTGTGAGTCGGCTCCCCCTGTAGGGAGATGAATGAAGCGCGTGATGTTGCTGTGATGGTGGTCCGGTGGCAGAGGCGGAAGCGGTGTGTTTGTGTGTGATTCTTGCCAGGCTGGAGGCCACACTGTGCAACAGATGGTACCGAGGGTGAGGTTCAAGCGGACAGGGTGAGGGCCACAGCAGCTGCTCTCACAGTCAGCTCAGTAACGCCCCCTACATAACGCCATACAAAAACATTCACCCAGGTATCCTGGTCACTGCATCCTATGCTACAGCGCAGTGCTTTTTAGTCCTGGGGACCCACAGCACTGTAAATGTTGTGTCTTCATCTTTGTTATTTTGGCATAACTTTGTTCATGAGAAAATACATTTCAACTGCAACGTTAAGTTGTCTAGCCAATAAGAGAGTAATAGACATTGAGTCTCATCTGTTAACCATGAGTGCATAAGGCCAGGACACACCAAGCTGATTTCAAAGAACTACTGTAGCAGTGACAAAACCAACGTTACTAACTTTCTTCACTTTAATGGCCCCAACGCCAATTCAGCATGTCACTCACTGATGGCCTTTACAAACAAGTGATTTGTTTAAGCTGAAGTATAGAACATTTGAGCCTTTAGCATAAAACCACAAAGTAACCACACTAACCATTGTTTAATAGTGTAATTTGTAGAAAAACTGATTATTCAAATGACAATTAATTCACCTAAGACTATGGTTACTATAATAAACCCATAGCTACAATATCTGCTGAGTCTTACACTGTTGTTTTGACTCAAATAACGATATCTGACATAATGATTGCTAGACATCCTATCTGTTGAGCAAGAAAAGGTCCTTAGTTTTCTGCTAAATCAAACTGGATAGTTTCAATTAAAATATATAATATCATAATTAAAAGCTTATCATTGTGAATCTGGGTGAGGCAAGGACAAGTTTTGAACTCCAGTAATTGCTCAAACATTGTTTTTAGGGTTTTTTTGTTATTTTATTTGTTGTTGTTGTTCATTTTGAAGCACAAAAAAATGTTTTAAAAAGTTTTTAAAGTGACTACTTAATTCTGGGTGATAATATCAAGGGGTGAGAACCAGAAAGGCATAAGTGACATCTTACCAGCTTTACAGGACAGCCAAAACAAAACCTTTACCATAAATGTTTCTAGCAAATACTCCCTCATTTAGAATAATCCTGATTTATGAACATTAGAACAAGCTTCTAAGAAATGTATGCGCAAAAACACCTGCTGTGAATGCGGTAGAATTTTCTCATGAAAATTCACAAAATGAAATGACAAAATCAGGATTTTTTTTAGCACATCTAGTTTGGCTTCAGGATGTTAATAATGTTTTTTCAACAATGACAGCTTGACATGCAACCTGTGAATTTGCACAAAAACAAATGAATCTGCACCAAAATATATTAAACTACAAGACTAAATAACTTTTTGAAGAACTTTCTTTTTGGTAACACTTTATTTTCAGGACCAGTTATCACTGTTACTGTAAAGGTAATTGCATCACTGATATTTCTGCTGTGTGTAAACGTAAACTTACACAAAGTAAGGTTCTATTAATTTTTTAAAGTGCCAAAATTTCAGATGAGAATTTTAGTGTGCACAGACCATAACTAGCATGCATATCGGCTGTTTAATAGTACTTATAATGCACATATTAATGACTTATTCCATATGTTAAACCTCTTAATCCTACCTCACACCTAAACTACCTTACTAACTATTAACAAGCAGCAAAAAGGAGTTAATTCAGGCAAAATTCATAGTTAAAAGTGAATTAATAGTGAGAATTGGTCCTTAAAATAAAGTGTGGCCCTTTTTTAACTTAGAATAACTTGCACTGATTAAATATATAGGGGCATTTACTGTATTAAGAAAGTAAATGGTAAATCGTGTCCAGTAGTCTGTCATTTATCTGGATCTCCACGACTGGTCTCTCTGTGCAGATTAGTGAATCACACGTGGCATCTCTACAGCTAACCTGGCTCCTCCTGGTTCCACGTTGTGTTCTAATGTTGTCGGAGAATCGCGCCCCTGGCGTCACATCCACATCAGATGGTCCCTCGAGCAGGACCAGCTGCGCTCTCAGAGGGCTGCGATGACCAGGGATGCCCGTGCTGTTAATTAGGATGGTGTGATTAATGGAGGAAAGGTGTAGAAGTGCTGGGTTTGGAAGAGGTACAGGGGGAGGGGAACACTTGAGCTGGTTGTCTGAGCAAACCGCTAGCACTCCAGGCCTGAGAGAGGGAGTTTGAGAGATTGTGGGACAGAAGGATGTGGCAGCCCTCGTCAGCCAAGGATCATGGAACTGAAAGAGTGGATCATCAATCTCACAGCGGTTGTTTCCTCTGATTATCACACGGCTGTCTTACATTTGATCTTAAACCTCATAAGAGTGTTTCCGGGCTGTCAGGAGAGCAAATTGATGGAGCTGGAATGCATAAACTAGTGGTTTTCAAATGGTGATTCACAACCTGAAGATTGTTTACTGGTCTGTTCTGACAGAGCTATAATCTTATTTAGGACTCTCAATATCAAGTGTTCATTCAGTGCAAATAATGCTTATACTTTATTTTGATAGTCCAATTTAGACATTCTACTAACTATACGTAACTTTGAAACTACAGGTCAATTACACGTCAACTAATTCTCATTAATTCTAAACTAAATCTCTACTAACTCTAAGATTAGACTGTTAGTGTAGGTTTAGGGTTAGTAGAATAAGTTGACATATACTTGTAAAGTTTCTGATAGTCAGTATGTAGTGTGTTGTGAAGATATTAAGCAGACAGTCTACTAATGACTGCTATGTAGTTACAAAGTTACTTACTAGTAGAATGTCCGAAGTAGAGTATCAGAATAAAGTGTTACCAAAATAATCATATATCAGTAGTGTGAAATGGGACGATAAGGAATTTTTAGTATCAAAGAAAGTCATGTTTAAAGTACTAGCTTTATATTAAGTTTATGGTCAACACACTTCACCAAACACACTTAGCAAAGAAAAAATGTGAACACAGAACCAGTCAATTTTTGAGTTTTTTTTTAATAAATAATCTTTCCACTGATGTCTGGTTTGTAAGGAGAGGGCAATATTTGGTTGAGATCCAACTATTTGAAAATCTGGAATCTGAGGGTGCACAAAAATCAAAATATTGAGAAAATTAAGTTCTTAGCAATGCATATTAGGGTTGTATGTTACATATAATGTTGTTTACATGTAAATGAATGTTTATTGTATATTTCAGTTTAATGAGTCTCATCATGATGGTGTTTAGTGTTTGTGTGAATGACACTGAGCTCCTTCTATATATGTTCATATTTAAAAGCTGTTTGTGATGGGCTTTGGTTCATCATGTGACTTTCTCATCAGCACCTGAATTTGGTGTATTTCAAAGATACAAAACAGCTTTCAGTACTTTAATAGGTTGGTATATTAACATTATATCAGTTAATGAAATTACGCTATTTAACTGTAAATTTAACTTAAAACCGTAAAACCTAAAATATTGTTACTGTACTTTTTAAGATTCGAACAGCTGCAGAATTTTTACAGATTTATAGTAGTAGTATAGTATAGTGTATAGCAAATAATTACAGTAAAACTTTACTATAAAATGTATTCTCATGGTTTAGCTCAACCTGCATGAGTTGCTTATCATAAGAGTTTTTTTCTTCATGGCCATATTTTAGGTCTCTTAATTGTACCTCATCAATCATTCAATCACTTTTATTTATATAGCCCTATTTCCAGTTCAATTTTAAGTGTATGTAAGATTGTGCAAAGGACTTATAGTGTACCACATGCCTAAACTTAACTGTTTATAAGCAGCTAATTACAGTAGGAGTTTATTGAGGAAAAAGTCATAGTTAATAGTTAGTTAATAGTGAGAATTGGTCCCCGAACTAGAAAAGAGAGACATTTATTTACCCATGTTTGACAAACAAGACACTGAAAAAACACTGAGATATTAGAAACAATACATCAAAGATTCCCAAAAAACATTAACAGTGAATAAATATTGAAGTGCCAGCTGGAAAGGACCATTTTGTAATGTTTTACTGGGTTCAAAAATCTGCCACAATATGAGATCAATTGTTATTCAATTGATAATATAAGCAAACAATTTTGAATACTAACTAAGCATTTAACTGTGCATTTAATAAATGGATCTAAGAAGGGTGAAAGAAGGAGAAAACGATCCCTATGTCTTGAACCATGAACAAACTGCTTCTACAATACAACACAAACTACATTTAAAACATCTTTGGGTTTGGTATGTTGTTGCATCACCATTTAATGCCAAAAGTAGCATCAGGGTCCAGAAGCAATAGCAGAAAAGTTCATATATGAGCAGTAGTAACACAGATAAATGCACAGATACAAACTTGGTGTTTGTTTATGATCAGAGCCCGGCGTTCACACAAAAGCCGGTGTGAGACGGGAACACCTGGGGACCGATGCGAGAGACATCGCTCTGCTGGCATATTCTCTGTGTCTTTGTCTATCTGAGGAGCCAGGGCTTTATTGAAATGTAAGAAGTCACATTGTGACAAACTTCCCTTGAGGGATGCAGTGTGTAAACACGAGTCATTTGGCAGATGCACGCCGAGCAAATTGGCAGCGCATTCCCTCGGTGAAGACACACACACTATTATCTGGATTGAGACTAATCGCGTGTCGCATCCCATATGATGAGCAATTAATTTGCACAGAATCAAATGCCGCGCCAGCAGAGGGGAGGAAACACGGACTGAGGAGGAGCAAGGGGATGGAAATAAAGATTAAGATGCTTGGAAAAAAATACTGTGATATCTGCAGTCATTGTGCTGGGACACTACTCATGCACTAGACATGAACATGTAAAAATGCCATAGTAGTGAGCAGAATCCATAAGGAACTGAATGCTTATAGATCTGAATCCAGTTCCACATCATGATCACTGTGCTACAAGAGCTGTTTGCTGGAAATGATTGTACTTGTACTAAATGTTAAACAACCTTAATGTGGTGAAGAAAAAAAAATTATCTAACAGGATGTTCCATGTAATTTCACACTAAAATGCTGTTGTATTTTAAAATGTACCACTTTTTGGAAGCAAAAAAGAGCAAGTCATTGTATAATTTAGTTCCAATATTGCTATTCCCAATTTCCTGTGTAAAACTTTTCATTGAAATAATAGTTTTCTCTTAGTTTTTTTTTTTCTCTTGGGTTTTATGTTACATCTATTATATTTTGCATTTTGTAAGTGCCATGCATGTTTCCATGATGGTGTTTTGTATTTGCCACTGCAAAAAAAAAATGCTTTTCTAAATTAGATTTTGTGTCTCGTTTCCAGCCCAGATATCTAAAAATTATTAAATCAATAAGGATTTTCATTCTTTTTCTCACCCCATTGGCTGATTATTTTGCTTGTTCTAAGAACTCGCTTCATTTTGTATTTTTTTTTCTTTCTTTTTTTTTCTGAAAACAACACAATAACTTTTACTTGTCTGGAAAATCCTTCTTGATTTAATCATTCTTAAATCAAAAAAAATAAAAAATCTAAATAAGAAAATCCTGTTTGACTCTGAGCTCTTTCTATACTGTGTATTATATTTACCTCAGCTTCTGATGATTTTGGATTCATCATGTATCTTTACAGTACTGTATCTTTACCACCTCATGGGTAAACACCACATTTTATAACTGTAAATTTATGTTCAATCTCTAAAACTCAAAATGGTGCTGCCGTATTTTTACTGTAAAACTCTGGCATCCACATTGACCATATTAAACTAAAATTGAAGCATATTTTATTATTAAATCATATTTATTTATAACAACACAGCACACAACATATGTTTTTGGTTACATATTTAAGTGTTCTCTTTCATTTAATAAGTCACACACTGCATGTACTTACTAATAATGATAAATTATGCATAATTATAAGCAAGTAACCCTAATCCTATCCATATAGAAAGTACATGTAGTTAATTAATATTACTCAGTATAATTACACTGTAACGAAGACACCTTAAAATAAAGGTTAACTCAAAACTCGACTGAAAGTGTATTTTAACTACAAACTACAAAAAATTTATATCTTATAAGTATTAGGTACACATTATGATCAGTTCACTTTGAGTTGGGAATGAAATCAGTAAACAAGTCAAGAACTGTTTAGACTGATTCAGTGAGTGAGTTGTTAGACTGATTCAAAACCTGTGATTTGTGAGTGTTTGTTTAATGAATTCATTTAATTGATTTGAATTAATTTAGACGTTCAGAAGATTTTAGTTCTCTGTCATTAAAAGCATTTGATTCTAGTATTTTTTTAATGGGAATGGTTCTGAATTAGAAATGTTTCATGAACAATTGTAAATGTTCAAGCTGATCTTTTTTGTGTGTTGTACTCTCGCTCAGAGCTTGAGCGAAATGAAAAGGCTGATTTTAATTTGCGCGGACAGAGACGAGTGAGGAACAGCGATTACGAGGGCAAACTAGCGCACTGGTGTCTACGGCTTCCAAATTAATCACATGATCTGATGACCTTTTAGATTATATAAGCTGTATTATAATAGATACAGTCATATAACACCAAAGAGAAACTGACAGTGAAGAGGGACCGGCTTTTAACAGCTTCATTTTCCCCTCGCAGAACAGCCTTGTGCTTTTAACCTTTTTCATGTCGTTATGAATCAAAATGACTTAATTCGAGTGCGTCGCTGGACGGGAGAGAGAATCAGCCCGGGACTGTGTGCCATCACTCTTATTACAAGTAAATGATCAAACAGGACAAACTCATTAACAGTTGATTTCTGACAATAATTCAATTCGCAGTTCAATCATTAATACTGAACTACAATTAGTATTAGCAAATGTAGCTACTATAAGCCCTTTCCTCTTACTAATGAAAGATTGTCAATTTGAATGTCAGTACTAATCCTTCACATGAAGTTTATTTGAGTTTTGAGTCAGCCTTGCAGAAACTACAAATTAATTAGAGTGAATTAGTGTCATATATAATAAATAAATAAATAACGCTATTATAAGTATAAAATAAGCATGGCAATTTCGAAAATTGTACAATGACTGCATAAAAAATAAATCATAAGATATTTATATATAATATCTGCTTTAATGCTTTGTATTAGTTATTAGTTTAGTTTTTTTACAACATGTACAGTAGGTGCAGTACATGAAAATTTTGAAGAATAAAAACAAATAATACAA
The DNA here is from genome assembly GCA_032357425.1 of Enteromius argenteus. Taxonomy (NCBI): domain Eukaryota; kingdom Metazoa; phylum Chordata; class Actinopteri; order Cypriniformes; family Cyprinidae; genus Enteromius; species Enteromius argenteus. The sequence goes on from JAUCMR010000057.1 coordinate 1,042,014, forward strand.
AACAATAAGCACCTATTACTGTTTGCTAATTATGTCCATTTAAATTTAAAAAAAGAAACTTTATAAGAAAAAAAAATCATCGTAAATTAAGTTTGTACATTGTAACATTGAAAATCAGTGTTAAAGGGTACGTTAACTCAAATATTTACTAGATGTTTCCAAATGAACAATAGATTATGCATAATTACATGCAAGTAACCCAAAGCTAAACCTTAACCCCAGTGCTAACCATATAGTAAGTACATGTAGTTAATTAATATTAATTAGTACTTAAATGTATAATTACACTGTAACAAGGACATTAAAATAAATGTAACTGAATTTCTAATTATTTGTAATAGTATTCTAAAATGAAATTTTAATGAAAAGAAATTATTAACCAGAACTTTAGAAAAGTGTGTTTGTAAATGAACTCTTGATAATAAAGCAATTAATGTTTAATAGCAGTTGGTTTAAAGCACTTATGACACTTTCAGATTTTCTGTGACCTTATTTAAAGTGAGAGCTATTTATGGCCAGTAAAGTAAAAGGTATTATCTAACTCATTATGAGCTAATAACAATAACACTTAATTACTGTCACAATTAATAAATAACTCACTATTTGCATATTAATATAAAAAAAACAAATAAAGTATAACCTGTAAACTAGTTTGAAGTGCAAATACTTCATTACTCTAAACTTATTGTAAAAATGTACTAAAGTCATCATGCTTTTCACTTCAAATACTGCTCCTAATCATTGTCCATAATCCTTCAGAAGGAATATAGGAAACATTTATTCACCAATAACTATGACTTTTTCCCTCAGTGAACTCCTAGTTTGCTGCTTATTAATAGTTAGTGCAGTAGTTGTTAAGTTTAGGTATTAGGTAGAACTAGGGATGTAGAATATGGTCATTAATAAGACATTAATATGTGCTTACTTACTATTAATAAATGGCTAATATTTTAGTAATATGCATGCTAATAAACACTTAGTTAAGAGACCCAAAAAAAGTGTTACCAAGGATTTTGTAATACTGAAGTCATTATTGGTAGATCACGATGAAACTCTATGACACTCTATAACACGATGAAATCCTATGACTAACAAAGGACCTTCAACACAGCATTAGTACTAGTGATGTCAAACAATTAATCCCATCCAAAATAAAGGTTTTTGTTTCATACGTGTGTGTGTATGCACGTGTGTACTGTGTATATTTACGTATACACACCCATGCATGTATATATTTAAAAACCAATGTTGTGTTTATATATTAAATATACTTATATACAATACAGAGGCCTATTGTAAAGCGCTCTAATAAGCTCAGGGATCAGCTCGCGTCAAAAAACACAACAGATTATTTAGCAGCTCTCCGCCATATGTGAGAGCAGCTTGGGCTCTTGTTTTTCTGCACTCCTCTACAAGTTTGGCTGCTTTTTTTTTTTTTGTATAACGAGCTACAAACAGAGACAAATCGAGGAGTTCTGACACTTCTCCACACATCAGCACGATGGTCCCGCGGCTCAGGATCTGTCGACCCGTGCCTGGTATCCTAAACTCTGTGAAGCGTCCTTCCGTCACACACCCGCAGAGCAGCGTATCTGGCCGTCTGTTGTGCTGCTTGGGTTTTTGGACGCGTGTTGATATGTCATGTAAACAGCGTAGGGCATCACACATCCACTTAATTGTGACTACTGGGCTTTGTTGGAGGGCCCCTTCTGCCTATATCATTAGCTAATTTGCTGTGTTTGGTCTCATATGATCTCTCTTTTACTGGCAAGCATGAAATCTGAGCGAACCCGTCCAGACACACACACACACTCAGAGAGAGAGTGCTGAGTCCAGCTCTGTGCTTCTAGCGGACCTCTCTACATCTGGGCTGGTGTGACAAGCAAGATTAATACTTCACCCTCAGCGCGCTGCACACACACTTAAACGCACTCATAACACTCCTCCAGCGCACTGAATATTTGAGAAGAGACGGAGAGCGAGAAAATGAGCCCAACATCACACACTCATCATCTCGTTCAATCTCACACAACGGCATCTCGAGAAAAATCTCTTTCTGCTGATGTCTGACTTTTTCCCTCCCTCTCTGTTTTTCGGTTCTCGGATCTGTCCTTCTCTTCTCCATCAGATCCCGGCGCGAAGCCGCTTTGTGCCGTTTCCGGGGCTGAGTGACGTTTAAAGCGCTGAAAGGCTGTGCTCCTATCTGTCCTTGGAGAGCCGCGCTTTCTCCTATCACATCACATCTCACACACAAAAGATCGTATTATATAACACATTCCAGACTGCTCGGGTAATTATCCCACTGACTTGCATATGTTCAGATATTTAAATTATTATAGAAACTAAATGAAGCACTTTTGTGGTAATTCACAGAGTACTGCTCTACACTTTTAGCAAAAAAGGTAGAAAAACTGTAGCTAGGATGATGTTGCAGCCTATAGGATCTAATTTATATCTAAAATATGTGCATATTTGTGCTCAAAGTGTACTGTACAGTACCTAATTGATACATACTTGTATCTTTTCAAATAGTACTGCTACAGCGCTACAGTGACAGCTTACTTTTTTACAATAGTAATGATGATATTTGGTAATTAAAACTTGAAAACAATTGATTAGCATATTTATACTCAATTGTATTCATACTTCAAGGTAAAATACCATGGTACTGTAAGCAGTCTAGCACACTTTATAGGACATTTATATTTGGGCATTTGAGTTTGAAAATTGCCTTTTGCTTGCTGTTAATAAAAATAAAAATAATAATAATAATAATAATAATAATAATGATAATAATAAAAATAAAAATAGATACCATGGTAACTTTTTGTAAGTGGGGGAAAAAAATCACATTTCCAGACATTTAAATATATCATTCACAATCTGTGTGCAATTCGTTTGATGCAATGAAGCAAAAAATATTACAATTATTAATTGCAAAATTGTAGTGACCCCAAACGTTTGAACATCATGCCAAATAAGTAGTAATTTAAAGGTTACAGTGTTACAAAACTGTGTTACTAAAAATGACGTGAATGCAATGTTTTATGTTATAATGGAATAATTTATTTGGTCCCACTTTCTATTTAGGTTTCTATTATGTACCTAATGATTAATTTAAATGTAAGTAAGTTAAGGCCACCTAATATAAAGTGAGAACATTTATTTTAAATGTATATTTATGTTTTTACCACTTACCTGAGAAGACTTATATACAAATTGTGTAACGGGGGAAAAAAACCAGAACAGAACAGGCAACTGAGATATGCAGTAATTGCTTATTTATCAGAAAGCGTGGATCCCTTGTTTTGCTCTGGGTATTCAAATCAATAACATCCAAACATCAAAACTTTATTAATGCTGTACTTTCTAATTATTATCAACACACATCAACAAACCTTCTGTAAATGTCACATTTAGTCAAAACAGCCATCTCTCTCTTTCTCTCTCTCTCTCTCAGTGCAGTACAGACGGCTCCAACTCATTCTGAAGTCTTCCTCTGCTGGTTTAGTGTGTAAGTGTGTTTCATGTGAGGATGCAGATGTTGAACTGAGGCAGTGGTAATGTAGTGTGTGAAGCTGAGCGGAGCAGCAGGTGTTTACTTTCACCTGCCTCTGACTGACACACACCTGTGTCAAGAAAAACACATCGCTTTCTGTGTTTACTGCCACTGACTGCATAAATTAACCAATATATGCTTTTTAAAAATCTAAAAGATACACGCCACTCAAAGTAATTTAGTATGATGTTTCCTGGTTTCATCAAAAATAATTAGTAAAATTCTAGTTTGTACAAAAAGCAGGCTATTGCAAGATCATAACATCACTACATTATGAGACTTTGAGCTAAATTAACTCACTGGATTATCATGTTTGTTACATCTGTAATTACATTGTTATTACACATTTATTAACATGTATTGTGTTCTGAAATACTGGTTACACTTTATTTTAAGGTGTCTTTGTTACAGTGTAATTATAAATTGAAGTACTGAGTAATATTAATTAACTACATGTACAGGGTTGAGGGTTACTAGCATGCAATTATGCATAATTAATCGTTATCATTATGGTGCATGTAACATATAATAAGGACACCTTAAAATAAAGTGTTTCCAAAATATTAATATATTGTTTATGGATTTGAAACATCGTTAAATAAGTTTGGATCTGTAGCTTAAAAAAAACACACATATTACTAGTCTCAGAGAACAGACTGAACACTTAGAAAACATTGCTGTCTCTCTCTCTCTCTCTCTCTATCTCCCTCTCTCTCTCTCTCTCTCTCTGACATTGCTGAAACAGGAGGTAGAGAGAGAGAGAGAGCTATTTAACCACTCGGCAGAATTAAGAGGCACATTTTGACAGTAGCATAAGGAGGAGAGACAGAGAGAGCCACAGTAAAGACTCCAGCAGGACCTTCAGGTAACTCCAGCACACTCATCACCACACGTCCACATGTACATAACTATTTCCAAAATAAAGCCTTCGCCAGCTTTACACTGGCCAAACTGCAATACATTTAAATAAAAATGCAGATAAAAATTTTGTGTTACAGACAAAACAAGCATTTCTGTTCGATTGACAAAAGTCAGATCTAAGCCATTAATTCATCTTGCTGACATAAACATCATATCGTATTACAAATCTACTGCTCCTGCGTTTGCTGTAGAGGACTTTCAGCTTTACACCGTACTCCAGTTTATTACAGAAGATGTAGAAAATGTGCATGAAATTATGACTTGACAGAATACACCAAAGTGTTTAGAAGAGATCTTGATAAATTCATAACAGCAATACTAATAATGTAAATTTGAAAACACACATAAACACAGGTGAGAGGTGTATTCAGATTTATGATTAAATCCATCGTATTAAACAGACTGCACCACATACAGTATAAAAACAGAATGAAAGGTACTCAGAGAATGATACACAAACCTGGCAAAAAATTTTTTATCAATTTGAAGAGCAGCTGCAGTTTTCACAGCATCGACTGTACATTTTTACACAAATATGCCATTCGGCTTTGTCAAATGTAATTGAATTAAAAAATGTGAATGTGAAATGATAAGTTATGAATCCTTATTAAATGCTGGAATGAGAGCATCTCCGTTTAGCGAATCTTCCCAGGATCAGTGAGCTCTACTCTCAGATTCTCAGCCGGAGTCGGATGATTTTATTGAGGTTGTCGTGAATGAACTCTATTCAAGCTACGCAGGAAATCTTGCTGCTGATCAATAATTCATTCTCTCCTGCTAGAGTTTGTTCATGTGAAACATGATTTCACACAGCAGGAACACGACTGATTCACACAAAGACATATGAAACATCATCTTTACAAGGCTTTTATTTCAATACACTTTTACATTCATATATTAGGGTTGTACTGCGGATTTTAAAGTATTTCAAAGCACCTTATCTTTCTGCTAGAATAACGCTTTACTTTAACCCTTAATGTGTTTGTGACATCGAAGAAACAGACCACAGTCATGAAAATGATACTTTTAAATGGATTGAAATACAAGAACAAGGGTCAAAATTACATGAGAAATTAGCAGAAACATTTTAAATGTAACTTTTAAATAAAGTTTGAAATTTACAGTAAAATTTGCAGCATTTAGTCACACAGACATCATTAAACCTAAAATGTATTGTTTTATTAACCTAACCGTTCAGATGTATTCAGACAGAATCTTTAGAAAACTAAAAACAAATTAATAAAAACTAAATAAATAGATAACATCCCAGATAAATTACTGTAGATATCTAAAACCTAAAAATCATTCATTAGCCACTAAACAGAGCAACAAAATGGTCGTGTTATGATCATATATCTGTATAATTGTAATATAGATGCATTGATCAAACCTACAGAAAATAGACTCTGCTTAAAGAAACACATGCACGGTTAAAACACGTCTATTCTAAAAGCACAGAACCTATTAGGGGCATTTTTTTCTGTTTATCTTTAGATTAATACATTTTAATTAATATTTCTGAGGTCTCCAAAAGGGTTGAATGTTATACAGTGGGGCAAATACAGGTAACATATACACAGATTATCTCTTTGTTGTTTCTTTTATGTTCTCATCTATGAATAGAATTAGCAGTAGAATCTTGTATTTTAGAGAAGTCTTTCATTCTTTCGTATGAAAGTATGTGCTTTGTTTGTACGTTATTTGTGGGAATACAGTATGTTAATATTGATGACAGAGACAATCTGTCCAGCTTCCTTCTTCATGTGTTTGCTGTAGATGTTTTTACATCACTGTATTTTTCCACAACTGTGTGAATCAACTTCATGTCTGAATTAGGAGTGACATGTTCTAGATATGTCTCTTGTGCAAATGGATCATTATTAAATTACCTTAGAAACTGCCACAAAGATTTTATAAGAAGAGTGCCTTGTGTAGAATTCACAGGACCATTATACATCCTGTTATCTATTTTACAATAGGCTTGAGATGACAGCATGTGAATTTATTGTGAGAGAGTAACATCACAACAGTGAAAAAGCATATGTGTGTGTGTGTGTGTGTGTGCTTTAGTTAATTGAACGGGAGCTGTAGGCATCGTGAAATCAGTAGCACAGAACACGTCTGTAAATATCTGAAAATATATCAAACCCACCAGGAAAAATTGAGTTTCATTTAGTGTCTAAAATTGAAAACACGTATGTTTTGAGAAAAAAAAGAATTTGTAAATAAAAAGAAAGGCATTTATTGTGTGTGTCTGCACACATGGATTGAGTTTCCTCACAAAGGTTCTGCTTTAACCAATCAGTCAGGCATCACTGAACTAATAAACCACAAATATTGCAGTAGTCCAACAAGCTATTGTGCCTTACATTTCTGGTTCAGTAGGATCTTTGTGGGAGGAATGCCTGTCTGTAAATCTATCAGACAAACACTACAGCCTCTGCCGCCCCCTAGTGCAAAGAAAAGTTCACCTCAAAATCTAAATCACCTCAGCTTTTACAAACTTGTGTTATTTTGATGTTCTGTAGAGCACAAGACATTTCTGAAGATTTCCCAACAGAACCACAAACAGTCAAAAACATTTCAAATATCACATTCAGTAGGTGCTATATTTGTGGTGTACAGAGCTTCTGAGAGACATAATGACGGAAGAAAACTATGAGATGGGAGGATCAAATATTTCAATGCTTTTGCATTTGCTCAAAAAATGTCTCTCACAAAAAGTATTGCTTTCCCCAACACACTTTGCAATCTCTTGAGAACATTTAGCATTTTGCTGTTACCTAGCAACTTCAAGTGAAGTGTCCTTGGGTTTTTGAAAGGTGCTATATAAATAAAACATTATATTATTATTATTATTATTGTTTTCCTTCAAATGTATTGGGTTCTCCCATGAAACTTTGCGTACACTTGTGAAGGCACAGCTGCTAGTCTTTCACAAAACTGTTGAAAAAAAGAGTGAATAATATGTTTTTTTGTTGTTGTTTTTGTTGTTGTTGTTGAGGGCGAACGCAGTTTCCTGAAGGGAACGCAAAAGCTTTGCGAGCTTACTCAAATCAAGTTCGCGGGTTCCTTATCATTACCATGTCTGTTTAAGACAGCCGTGGTCGAGGAGAACGTTTTCAGTGAGCAACAATTTTAAGCAACAACAGCTAATTTCATTTTGTTCTTTCATTTGTGTCCCAGATGGTTTTGGTTGAGGAATTTACAGTGGCCGAAAAGTGAGAAACAAATCACAATTCTGAAAACATTACAAATTATAAATTACAAACGCAAATCTAAAAAAAATTCAGAAAACACACCAACAATTCTGAAAACATTATAACAAATCAGAAAACACAATAACAAATCAGACAAACTGGTTATTATGTAGGCTATTGTATGAACTGAATTGCTCTTATTATGGAATAAAAAATATGCATGTACATTTACAACACTACACGTTTTATAGGTTATATTACCTTTGAATCAGAGTGTTTCTAATACAGCGTCTGTGGGAGTGACGGGAAACACTATTGTGAAAACACTATCATGGCCATTTTCTTTTGCTATTTGAGTAAATGGGAAAGCAAAAAGTACAGTCAGAGGTGTGTTAAATTGGGATTTTTTATTTATTTTTTATTTTTTTATGTGGGGTGGAGAGAATTTTAAGTGCTCCTATTATGGGTTATGAAAGGTTCATATTTTGGTTTTGGGAGTCGTCAACAACTGGTTGACATGCATGCAAGGTCAAAAACACTTTCATTGTCTTATAATATGCATTTATTTTCCCTTATTTGCTCAACGACAATTTCTCCATTGTGTGACGCTAATCTGTGGTGATTGGTCTCGTCTCATGTTCATCTCATCATGTCTGTAATGTCTGATAAAGTAGTGTTTGTGAGCTCAGTGCTGCTGTGTGTACAGAGTTACCATAGAAACAGATATAGTGCAGACTGCTTCAAAAAAGACACCTAGTGGTGAAGAATGAATTTACATTTTCATTCAGACCAACATTAAATGATCACCAAGTGGGCAGCAATATGCTAAGGTTTCATTTTGACATCAACATCTTGAGATTCTTGAGATTTGTTTTAAAAATGACTTTTGAGAGAATAACTGTATATGTGTAAAAATTTGCAGGATGTTTTCATTCACTTAGAGCTGTGTTACCCCCTACACGAAAGATAATTTTCAAAAATCTAAAATAGGGGCACTTTAAAGGGAAATGTTGTACTTAGACTTACCCATTGTGTTTTCTGACTTGTCATTTTGTTTTCAGAATTGTTCTATTTTCTGACTTGTTATAATATTATCAGAGCTGCTGTTGTGCTCTGACTTGGTATTTTCAGAACTCTTCTATAAACTCGACCCAGTTCGTAATGTTTCAGTGGTTTTTATTCACCTGAAAGGTTCGAGATGCGACGGAAGCTGCCTCAGAATCAAACGAGCACTTTTAAGAACTCAGAAACTCCCAAGACATGAAGTTCTCCCGGAAACCAGTAACTTCTGGAAGCTCAGTCGTGAAGCAGTCGTCAAATCAGGCTGTGTGAAAGAAAGATGCGTCTCCTCAAAGACGGGCAGAAGTGTGGGTTTAGTCTTTGATGGCGTTCAAACAGAGACCGCTTCTTCAGGTGCAGGGTCTCAGAGCCAGAACAAAACCGCTCTGCCCTCCTCAGCTATTAACATCTCCATCACCTCTGATATCATTTCTAATTATCCTGAGTTACGATGGGGGAAAAAAAACACTTTCTGCAAATCTTGCAGGTCCTAATTTGGAGTGGTGGGAGTTAACGCACCTGCCATATTCCTGCTGACAGCGTGGTTTGAGCGAGGGGGTTGTTTTGTGGAGAACGCTCCAGAGAACTTCGAGACTTGCCAATACCGGCTCGGCCGCACCATGTGAAAATGTTGACTGCCGGATGATTGATGGTAGTTATTTGTGGCTTCCTAACCCTTCTCCAGCACTGCTACCCATCCCTGCCTGCATCTTGCGCTCCTGTTTTGCGAGGTTTCCGACTCGGAGGCAGTGAAAGGGTGATTAATAACGTGTAATGCCGTGTGAGCTGCTCCCTGTGACATTTGGAGAGGGCGTTCTCCGTCTGTTACACGGCACCTGGATTAACCAATGGAGAGAGAGCTTCCCAGGAGCCCTCAGCAGTGAGCCACGCTTCATTATAGACCTCAAACATGTCCAAAACAACTGATTTCTCATTTCCCTTTTATGATGTTTAACACTCATGGAAGCTGTTGTCCATACATTGTTAATAATTAACGATGAATTTTCTTTTTATCTTATACTGAATGCATGGAATGAACATAAGTAACATAAAAGCACATATCACTATGAACATTAATTTGCTTTTTATTATTATTATTATTATTATTATTAGTGGTGAAGCTGCTTTGATACTATCTGCTACAAAGCTCCGTATAAATAAAGGTGGCATGCTTTTATATCTTTATTAAGATAAACCTCATCAAATCTTACTTTATATTTGACCCCATGATCAAAACACAATCAATATGAATAAATTATATTGTCAATACAGTAAATGAAGTTGGTTTTTATTATGTATTGTTTTTTTTGTGTTTTTTCGTTTTGTTTTGTTTTGTTTTTTGCATTGCGACATTGTATTCTCATGGCAATTTATCTTTTTCTCTAATTAACTAATTAATACATTTTACTACATCCCCACTCATTTCATTCTCATTAATTACTGTAATCCCTCTGAATGTTTTCATTTGTACTTTACTTGAGGCCTTTTTTGTTTTGAGTATTATTACAGTAGAAATGCATATTAATGTAAATGTGATTAGTATTTAATATACTATATCTTTGTTATATATAATATTGTTATATATTTAAATCAGCATAAATTAAAGGCAGTACAACAAATACTGTACATTTACATTTAACAGTTAAACTATATATATATATATATATATATATATATATATATACACACACATATATATATAAATATATATATATACTGTATATATATACACACACACACACATTAAATATCACTTTTTTATGTCATAGTAATGCATATAAAGTTGTTTTGCATTATGTTAATGAGTTTAATTGCCATATGAAATTTGGTATTTCTCAGTTTCACTCTTTAATTACTGTAACAATAACGTATCAGCTGAAAGTGCTGCTAAAGCTATACGATAAAGATTTGTATGAAATTAAAAGTCTTTGCAGTTGTGTCTGTATGGAAACACAGTAATCCTGCACACCCCAGGCACATTATCTCCTGTGAGTGAAAAACATCTTTTTACATCTTTGTGCATGACATGTGCTGTATGTGTGTGTGTGTGTGTGTGTTATGGAGGGGTCTGACATTGAGTCACCGTTAAGCCCTACAGCGGGGGTGGGAGGTTGGAGGGGGTGAGGTGTCCCAGCATCCCAGCGGGACCACACACACACACACACCACAGTCCCACACACACTCTGGTGGCTGTCCAGTGAAAAGTCTTTGAAATAAGTTGGTTGACATTACAATGAACTCCTAAATAAACTAAATATTCAAAATGAAATAATGTAGCATGGTACAGTAACTTTATCTTTTGGATCATAAATATTAAGCTACAGTATGATATCATTGGTGATATAATAATAAATTACAGTAGCCTTTAGTGTGTATTTTTTATATAGTGTGAATAAATTATAGCACATAGTGCAGCATCATGCATATTGAAGTACAAAACATGCTATGTTAGAGATGTTTTTAAGTTAAAGAATGGTCTTATGTGGTTGTCGACTATGAACTCTGTGTATAAATTCATGTTCACGGTGACTGCAGCGAATATCAAATGCAGGAGCAGTTAGAAGGACAAGACAGACTGAGCATTTGAGATGTGGAGGGAGACTGTGTGTTTCATTAAATGGTCAATATATCTTGTGTTTTCTGGATCATTTAAGCCACATTACAGTGCAGTGAAACTCTTTTAATTTCTAAAGTGCCTTTCAATGGCTTTACCTTCAGGCTGGAGGAGAAAACAGCAGCTGGAGCCAGAGAAGCGCGCCGGCCGTACACACACACCTATACACAACACACACACACACGGACACAAATACATTATAAATTCAACACAAAGTGTTATCCTAGAAAATCTCTTGATTGTTTAAAAACTAGCTTTCTACATTTTATGGAACAAATGTAATTACTTTTATTCACTAACCCTTAAAGTGCTCCTGTTATGGGTAATGAAAGGTTCATATTTTGTTTTCGAGAGTCTCCAACAACAGCTTGAAAGGTCAAAACACTTTCATTGTCTTATAATATGCATTCATTTTTCCCTTGTTTGCTCAATGGCTTCCAAACGATTCTTTCAATGATCATTTTTCCAAACCCCTCCTTAACGTGATGCTAATCTGTGGTGATTGGTCTCGTCTCATGTTCATCTCATCATGTCTGTAATGTCTGATAAAGCAGTGTTTGTGAGCTCAGTGCCACTTTGTTAACAGCGTTACCGGGGAAACAGATATTTTACCACTCCAAAAAAGACACCTAGTGGTGAAGAATGAATTTACATTTTCTTTCAGACCAACCCAAAGAGGCCAAGGAGTGGGCAGCTATATGCTAATGTTTCATTTTGACGTCAACATCAAACGGCTTGAGATTTGTTTTAAAAACAATTCATTTCAATGATTCAGAGTCAACTATTTCTTTTGAGAGACAATAACTTTCATACACAGTGCACTTTCAGATTTAGGTCAAGGTACAGCCAGAGGTTCAGGGCTGGGTTTGACACGCAGGTATTGAGCAGCACGAGCAGGGAAATGAGTGAATGAGTTTAAGGAAGGCTGGGCTGTACACGATCTAGAAAAAAAAAAGGTTTGAGAAATCATGAAATGACAAGTGAGGGTGTACAGGAACGGGACAGATGGGGTGTGTCTTTGATGGGTAATACATAAAAAATGAAGCTGGCCTCTCTTTCTGGGGCATTTAGTTCAGGATATGAGCACTGCTGGAAATCCAATACATCAGTGTTTCATCTGACAGAATAAAAGAAACAGAGCCCATAAGCCCTTTAATATCTCAGTTGTTTCTCGTATGCAAAAAAAGATCATAAATGGATCTGAAGCCTCCTGCTTCTCTGATGTGCTTCCTGAAAAAAGACCAAAGTAATCACATGGGTCTTAGCTGAGATCTCTACATTATATTCTGAAAACAGAAGGTGATTTGAGCTGCTATACATATTCATTTTCATTTGTGTATGTTTCCAAATAAGCGCTGTTAAGTAGACAGAGTTTAAATTTGCATGAAATCTCACAATTTCTTAAGGTGATAAGATTTCTTATATCTTCTTATCTTTATTTTATTTCATAAATTTGTATAATTTGAATGCATAATTGCATTAAAGTATATATACATAAAAAATGGATTGTCATAACCACACTTATAAAAATCTGTTTATTTTATTGCTTAACATGAAAGCGAACCAGATTCAGTATGCTAATGCTTTGTTCAGATCCTTTCTTCTCAAAACACCAATTTGAGCTGCAACTTATTGGGCAAAGAATAGAGAAAAGCAAAATCATCCATCATGATGCATAAAAACAGCCTGCAGCGCAGAAACTGCAGCCACGCAGAGGGAAATATTTGCACAGGCCCGCTGGGCCTCCTTGTATGTAAAAAGCAAAAAACATAAATGTTTCAAAAATGTTCTCTTTTTATTAGATGAATTGCACCATTAAATAACATTATACAATGTGAAAATGCACCATTAATTTTCCCCAATACAGACATAAATATGAGGCGGCGGCTGGTATCTCTTGTCTCAATCTTCGGTGAGTCCCACAGGGCCACATTTCAGAGCCATTCTATCCCATTATGCAAATAGACACAATTGAGGAGAGGAAGATCTATAAAGGCGTGTTTGGGGCTCATCACTTTGAAATGTGAAAATAAATGACTTTCTAATTGTTTGGCCTGAAACAGAGAAACGGACTAATCGAGCAAGCAGCCCAGCGGTGGCGATCACTAAATATTCACAGGCCTGAACATTAGAGGAACAAAATAATATACAGTCAGGGTGCTTATATAATCAATCAAAGGCTATCGAACCAGGAAGAGAGATTTAAGAGAACGAGAAGTGTGTGTGTGTTACTAAAACATAACTTCATAATGTCTAGAAATACAGTTTGAAGTACAATTTGCTGATTTGACACACATTGTAGTCTGTTACGTTGGCTAATCTAGGTTACTTATTTTAATTTATGTATTCTAATTACTCTTAGATTACTTTTTTTTAATCAAAATTTTTTGAACTTGCTTTTAAATGTACCATATCACACATAGAAAACAAGGTGACACTTTAGAATAGGTAACACTAGATAATTATTAGCTACAGCCTTTCCCTCAATAAATTCTTAATTTGCTGCTTATTAATAGTTAGTAGGTAGTTGTTAAGTTTAGGTATCAGGTAAGATTATATGATCTATAAGATATATTATTCTGAATAAGCTCCTGTAGAATAAGGCATAAATATCTGCTTATCTACTATTAAAAAATGGGTAATATTCTAGTAATATGCATGCTAATAAACAACTAATAGGTGTTACCAAAAACTTTTAAAGAAAATACATTCCACTTACTGATATAAACATCATAAAAGTAGTGCTGTCAAACGATTAATCGTGATTAATCGAATCCAAAGAAAAAGTTTTTGTTTACATAATATATGTGTGTGTGTACTGTGTATATTTATTATGTATGTATAAACACCACACGTACAACATATATTTTGAAAATATTTATATTTATTTACAATTTATGTAAATATATTTAACATATCAACATAACACATTTTTCATAAATATATACATGCATGTGTTTGTAATTATACAGAAATAATAAATATGCACCGTATACACACTTATATTAAGTAAATGAAAACTTATTTTGGATTCAATTATTGTTACGTGTCGGTGCGGGGTAAGGAGATCGCTGGAGTCGAGGAGTTCCCAAAAATAGATTGTTTAATAACTGAAGTCAAGAACATAAAACAAGAACCATAAAGCAAAGTAACATCTTGCACACAAGGTAACATTTACAACGACTGACACTGAAACTCAGTAAACACAGACATTAAGTACAAGACATAACGAGGGAACAACTCAAAACACCTGGGGAAGACAGCTGGGCGTAAATTAACTAATAATCACATAAACACAAGAACTTCTAAACATGGGCGTACACGTGGGATGGTAAAACGAAAACAAAATAGGAGGACATGAAAACAAAACTAAAAACAGACAGAAACGTAACATTACGCCCCCCTCCTGACTAGGCGCAAACTTGCGCCGTAAACAATACAACAAAAAAAAATATATATATATATATATATATATATATATATATATATATATATATACACACAACAGGGGCAGGAGGGTGGGCGCC
>JAUCMR010000057.1:1056993-1074261 GCA_032357425.1 Enteromius argenteus
TATATATATATATATATATATATATATATATATATATATATATATATACACACAACAGGGGCAGGAGGGTGGGCGCCCTGGAGGCCGGAAGGGGCAGAGTCATTCGTTGCCTCCAGGGCGGAACATGAGTCTTAAGAGGCCATGGCAGATCTGGGGCCTCGGGAGGCCATGGCGGATCTGGAGCCTCGGGAGGCCATGGCGGATCTGGAGCCTTGGGAGGCCAATCCCAAGCCTGTATCCCACCCACCCTTTCTACAACCATGGCTATACTAGCACCTCCAAAGTCTGGTGGGTTATTGGGGACCGGTAGCGTGGACTCTGGGGGACGCTCTTCAAATGTGAACTCGGGGGGGAACACTTCAAGCATGAACTCAGGGGGGTGCTCTTGAAGCGCAAACTCAGAGAGGGACTGGGACGGCTCTTCTGGACGTAATTCTGGAGCAGAACTTGAAAACTGTGGACTGGAATCCGCGAGGAACTGGAACGGCTCTCCTGGCCGAGACTCTGGAGCAGGACTTAAAAACTGCAGACTGGAATCCTCAGGTAACTGGAACACCTCTTCTGGCCGCATGTCATGCATGGGGTTAGGGGGCGGCTCTCCTGGCCATAATTGCGTAGTGGAATCCATGGGGAACTGGAATGCCTCTTCTGGCCGCATATCGTGAACAGGACTAGAGGACGGCTCTCCCGTTCGTAATTGCGGAGCGGAATCCGTGGGGAATTGGATCATGTCTTGCAGCACAGTCTCTGATGGGCATTCCAGCGATGCGGCTCTCTGGTGGCGTTTTAACGGCGCGGTTGTCGGTCGCTTAGACGGTGTAAGTCTCGGATGGCGGTCTTGCAGCGCGGAGATCATCGGACGGCGCTCGGACGGTGCAAAGAGCAGACAGCGCTCTGCCCGTGAAGGCGGAATAAAATCCACGGGGGTCTGGGTTGTTCCGACTCGGGTCCGGAAGCTTTCCAGATACACGAAGATCGCCACTCTCCAATTAAGCCCCGTGGTATCTGGAAGTTCCATGGGGCAATGGTAGCAGGCCCGAGCTGGAACACCGAGATGATGGTGGCGGCGTCGAATTCAACCTCCATTTAAAATTCCATTTCTGTTTAGGTCAGTCATTCTGTTATGTGTCGGTGCGGGGTAAGGAGATCGCTGGAGTCGAGGAGTTTCCAAAAATAGATTGTTTAATAACTGAATTCAAGAACATAAAACAAGAACCACAAATCAAAGTAACATCTTGCACACGAGGTAACATTTACAACGACTGACACTGAAACTCAGAAAACACAGACATTAAGTACAAGACATAACGAGGGAACAACTCAAAACACCTGGGGAAGACAGCTGGCCGTAAATTAACTAATAATCACAAAAACACAGGAACTTTACATTAACCACTTTAACATACTACTACCAGATGCCCCCTACTTCAACATGCTTATTAGCTTTATCTTACCATTGCAAGAAAAGTTCAAAATGAATCACAATACACCAGCATTAAGAAAGGGAGATGGTAGTTTTTTGGAGCAAAAAACAGCTCAGCTACTCTCCTTGAACTGCAGTCCTAGGCTTGTTTTATAGTCCAGCTAACGAGCCTCAATTGGAGTCAGGTGATACTCGTGCACCTGCCAGGCAGAGAGCAGGAGGAGCAAGAGAGAGAGGAACACAGTACACAAACAGGAAACAGTTGTTAGTCAACAAATCACACACACACACAAAAAAAAAAGAATAAATAATAAAACGTATACGTCTCTATGGACGTAACCATCAATAAACTAAGAAAACTCTCCTTGCCTGAATAACACGAACCATCTAACTCATAACGGAGTAATCTTTCAAATTTATTATAATGTATTTACAAGCATTACATTTTTGTGTTCTGATTAGGTCATTGAGATCACATGTAATCAGGATACAAGCCTGTAAATAAGCACTCATCACTGATGTTTCAGATCATCCCACGACTTGCCTAACAACAAAAATAATCTCCTTCACTCCTGCAATATCCCGACCCAAGGCAACCCCTAACCTTTCAAAAACACACGCGCTCCCCATAAGACGAATGAATTCTAAAGGTTTACCAATTCATCAATGCAGATCTGTTTGGGAATTTCATTTCTTTTTCACTAGCGGCGCAGGAATAGCTAATTAATCCATGTTCTACGTGGCGGCATGTCGTGTTTGTTGTTTATTTTTACTACTGAAATGGAGAAATGCAGAAGCCGGCCGTTTTTTTGTTGTTTTTTTTCTCCTTCACTCCACGGCAACAGCAGGGAAGGTGATTAATTTTAATACAGCGGGAGGAGATTTTGACCCTAAACAGGAAAGTCTTGTTGAGGTTCTGATTTATTTTTGGAAGGTGACAATGGCATTAATTATGCCGCCGCAGGTGTAGGCCCTAATTTTTCTTCTCCAGCCCAGCCTCCGCTAGCCTCGTGTTCAAGACGTGACAGCAGCGCAGCAACAGCGGCAGCGGGACGCTAACATGTTGTGTAAGTCAGACCCACTGCAGGTTTCTGGGTGGCTCCTCCTGTCTTCTCACGGCAGAAGACTGTACTTCAGCTACTAAAAGAATAGTAGGTGATTTCAGTATAATCTTTAGCTGTTTAGCAACAAAAGAACAGGTATAATGACACACAAGGTCTCCTGGGAGTGACTCGTATGAATAAGCAAAGCTATTTTTAGACAATTTCATCTAAATAAACAGCATGAAGGAACCAGTTCGTTATAACCAAGGGAATTTGCCTGGTTAGCATGACCCAGTTAGCCACTGCTGATACGTGCCATAACTACCCTATTTCTGGCCGCATAAACCATCGCTCTCCTCTGACAGCCATTCGATAGGAGGTGTTACCGATGCCTTTTTTTAGAAGCTGACTGATATTTCTCTTTGACGTCACAGCTTGTGTATTTCCAGGAGGTCCTGTATGAGCGGAGCATCCAGATGAATAACACTCCCTAAATTATTAAAAGTGCGTAGAGTTAAAAAAAAAAAAAAAAAAACTTATTAGGATATATAAATATTAGGATATTAGGATATTAAGTAAAGATCATGTTCCATGAAAATATATTGTACATTTCCTACCGGAAGTATATCAAAACTTCATTTGTTATTAGTAATATGCATTGCTAAGAACTTAATTTGGACAACTTTAAATGCAGTTTTCTTAATATTTGGATT
Source organism: Enteromius argenteus (assembly GCA_032357425.1). NCBI lineage: Eukaryota > Metazoa > Chordata > Actinopteri > Cypriniformes > Cyprinidae > Enteromius > Enteromius argenteus. The sequence goes on from JAUCMR010000057.1 coordinate 1,060,173, forward strand.
TCTTTGCACCCTCAGATTTTCAATAGTTCCAAATATTGACCTACACAGTGATCACAATATCAGTCTATGTGGGCTAGCAGCTTGGCATGAAATTAATTCAATGAAGACATCATCTACATTAATTATATCTCACTCAGATATTAGCAACACCAAAACTCAATGTACAGGCCACACATGACAGGTTTTCATACTCTAAACCGTACTTATTACAGTAATACCTTATTGAAATATATTCTGAATCCATAAAATGAAATACTATCAAAGCCATTACTTTTGTCTAAACAACTACATAGGTGTATAGGTGTATGAATAATAATGTTGTGCAGTAATGTAAACATGGACTATGTAACATGTATCGTTGTCAATTATAAGCAGTAGAGAGACTCATTTGTTTACAAAAAAAAAACAAATATATATATATTGTATAATGCTACATGATGTCGATTTTTTTAGGTCATTGTTTCATGAGTGACAAAGTGTGTTTGTTGAAAGCCTTTTTATGTTTTGGTAGTTTAGTGCATTTTGTGTAATTAACCAAGATTAAAGTTAGTTAGGAGAAGTGTTCGAAGGGTTTTGATGTTATAAATGTGTCCTACTGATTGTAAAACATAATAATATTAATAAAAAGAAAGCAGACAGTCTACTAATACTCTAATGACTGCTAGTTGACGTGTGGTTGCAAAGATTTTTGCTAGAATGTCTAAAGTAGACTATCAAAATAATATTTAACCTAATAATATTCATACTTTATTCATACTAATGCAGGTTCACATCCCAGTCGCTTACTTGAGCTTTGTTTTCTACTGTAAAGATTTTGACATTTAGTATGTAGTAACGGGTAGAAAGTGCAACATTTTTTTTACAAATTGATTCTGAGAGCTTCTTTGTAAGTGAAAAGTGCTTGAAACAAATCTATGAGGTTAAAGAATTCATTCTTGTGTCTGACAGACAGGTAAACAAGAGGAAAACCAGGAGTGTCAAGGGTAGATGGAGAGAAGCCTTGACTTAGGCAACCAGATTTGTCCTGCTATGAATGAGCTAACAGTGTGTGACGTGAACATTTGACTCAGAGCAAATCATTCACACTGAACTTCTGCCACAATATACAAGACCTGAGTCTACAAATCCTCATAGTTGACTCAAGACTATCATCAAAATGGTTGAGAGGTAGGTTTTTGGTGCTCTAAAGGTGAATAGGAATATAGGTTTTGGGGATTAATAGTAGCTAAATAAACATTCATTAAGAAAGCCCAGCATCTCGGCTGATGATAGTTGAGCACAGACTCCAGTCTGAATGACTTCCAGAGGCGCTGCTGTGTGTCTGACTTTGACAGCACTTACCAAGGGATTTAAGTGTGATAGTTCTTGTTCACAGGCACTGCTAATAAATTATCACCTCTGAGTTCTTGTATAAGCATTTGACAGTGACAGACGAGGAGGGAATAGGTCACACTTCCCCTCGGCTCTCTGAATGTAAACTAAAAGAGTGGAAACAATTTATTTTCTTTTTTTTAAGTTTTTCTGTGTTGATAGTCTTTAGTTGTTCCTCTGAGCAGCCGATGAACTCAAGATATGAGAAGATGAAACCATAAAGTCTGCAAATAAAACACAGGGACATACATTAGACAGATGAAAAAAAAATTATTTAGCCTGTGTGAAAAACATTTTGAATTGTTAATATGATTTAATCGCAATGAAATTTATTAACGGTTAATTTAATATAAAATAAAATGTTTTTTTTACATAATATATGTGTACCGTGTTTATGCATTATATATAAATACACAAATATTTAGAAAATATTTACATGTCTATACGTTATATTATATATAAATATATTAATATATAAACCAGTACTGTCAAACTATTAATCGTGATTAATTGCATCCAAAATAAACATTTTTGTTTACATGATGTGACAATATGAGTGTGCACTGTGTATATTTATTATGCATATATAAATACAAATACATGCATACATATATTTAAGAGGGGGGGATATATATACATATAATATATATATATATATATATATATATATATATATATATATAATGTTTATATTATAAATATATATTTTTATATAATATAAAATATACCAAAATAAATATGTAAATGTATATACGTGTAAATATTTTCTAAATATATACTGTATGTGTCTGTTTCTATATATACATAATAAATAAACAGTACACATACATATTCTATTTAAACAAAAACATTTATTTAGCATGAGATTAAGTATGATTAATTGTTTGACAGCACTAATATAATATAAAATAATAAAATAAAATAAGACTAAAATAATATTTTTCTTAAATATATATATATATATATATATATATATATATACACATGCATTTTTCTGTATTTATATACACATGCTATGTAAACAAAAACTTTTATTTTGGATGCGATTTATTGCAATTAATCGTTTGACAGCGGTGCTTTTAATGCATCTTGCAAATGCTGCGAGGGCTGTGTAAACTTGTGCGCACAACTGTATGTTTAACTAAGAATTCTGCTAAATACTCTAGGTAAAAACAGCTTGTGACAGGTAAATCCAGATTTCATTAGCCCATAATCCAGCGGCAGGAGCTGTTGAGGCATCCCGTCTTCCTCGTCCGACGCTACACTTAAATTTAAACATTCACTCCACTGAATTAACCCTCTTTTCTTAAGATATGCACATGAAAGCTCCAATACATCTTCTGCAGGTCTCGACACACAGCGTGGCGTGACAGCGAGTCTCATTATGGGGTGAATTAGTGCCCCGTGTAGCCCTGATTACCCCCCTGGTGAGCGGACACACAGAGTGGTGCCCAACCCCCCCCCGGCCCATCCTGTTCCTCCTCTCCCGAGTGTTGTCTCTTCATTCTTCTGACAGCTCCCTCATTTCTCCATTACAAATTGCCGGCGGCTTCCCTCGGCATGCATCACGGCGTGAGGAGCCAGCCTCAATACCGCCGCTCGGGCCGGTTCATTTATTACCGAGTTTGTTTGCACTCTTATCTGCGGCCTTGCCTGGCCGGACCATCCATCACACACACATCTGCCTGCTGCCCGTCCCACCCCCAAAGCCCCAGCACTGGCAATATCTCTGTCTCTCTCCCGCTCTGTCTTTCTCACTTACACAGCCATCTGTCTGCCCGCTCTACTCCTCCTCCTGAATCCTCATGTTTTTTGTTTCCATTTCACCCTTTTTTGAGAACTGATGCACTCATTTTTTTCTCATAAGCTGGGATCACTGGCATGGTGCTCTTCTTTGCACTTTTATTCATTTACACATGAAACTTTAGCTAAGTGATAAACATCTTCCTCCACCGGAAGTTCCCAACAATGTTGACCCTTGGAAATGTCCCCTTATAAATAAGAGAATGAAAAATGCAACTTTAATTCTTGTTTGGATGTCACAGTGTCATCTGTTACTGCGGCACACAAGAAGTAATACATTGTCAAGCTTCCATGCTTTTCAAGATTCAAAAAGGAAACTTTGCAAAGGGCCAGACACACCAAACCACACCAGTGAACTGTGTCCAAGCCAAAGAGTTGTGCTTGAACACACCACAGTGGCTTTAGCCAACAGCAACTAACCTATAGTTCTACTGAAACAACTCTTCATACCAGTTGGTGGCAGTAGTCTGTATTTGTCATGCAAAAAGGGAAACTGGAAGAGCAAAGTCTGTGGATGTGCAAACATAAACAAAGTATCAATAGCTTACTGATTTCACACCAATCTCGCTCCCCATTAGGGATATGCATTTCCATAACTGAGGCCTATGCGATACGCATCTGGATGCATAACCAACGAAACCAGACATTAAAGAAACATATGAAGCAGCTCATTCATTGAAAGACTGGTGTCGTGAAACAATCGCGAAGCAATTTTTGATTGGCCACGATTGTTTCACAAAGCCAATCTTCAATCTGCAACAGCCGAAAATCTCGCAGTGTGTCTCAACGTCACAATGTCATTCAATGCAATACAATGCAATGGAAAAAATATGTTTTTGTAAATTTAGTAAACTTTGAACACAAATAAGTTACGAACTACAGCTCTAAAGTAATCAGTGCTGGATTATGAACCAAGGCTTCTGACTGCCAGGGGTCTACAGAACGTCAGGCTCAACCACAAGTCATTATGTGTGTCTCATATGTGTCTCATTTTAAAGACCGCACCCTTAAGAGGACGTACCTTTTGGCCGCATACCTTAATGAGGCTGCCTAAAATTGCACAGCACAAGGAGCAACAGTCAGTTTCACAATAGTTACTTTACTGAAATGAGAAATCCATAATGACCTATATGACCTACAAATGTAACTTCTGCAGGGGGCTGCCTTCAAAATGAGAAACAACTATCATTAGGCCACTGTTTCCTGAAGGCATACCAGCTCTACTCATTTTTAAACTCTTCCTTCACAAATACACCCGATTCAACTCATCAACTTGTTAGCAGACACTACTAAACGAGAAAAAGGTGTGTCAGACAAGATATCCACCATGTAAACTGTTTGGTGTACTCCAAGAACAGGGTTGGAAAACTCTTATAGGCTATCTATGGCCAGTTTTACAAACAGCTTTCGCAAACTGTCTTTTGGCGTTAAAAGTACTGTCAGATTTTACTAAAGACGTGCAGTGAAGAATTAACACTGAAAAGGCATGGACACTGTTATTTTTGTGCCTGAACTTACTGAATATGCATTTGTAGGAGTTTCTCTTTCAGATACAAAAGTTATGTGAGCAGCGAATTAAAATGAATCATGCAACACATTTTTACTAATGTTTGTACTTGTCCAATTACTGGCATTTGAGCCATTTTTAATGCCCAATGAAACAAAAGACGACTTGGAACCCTCAACTAGGATTCACGCAAACACACCTCTGTTAAAACTTCTAGCAAACCTTCATTATTTGGCCTCCAGTTCTTTTCAAAGTACTGTGGCTTCTTTTGTTTTTTATGCTTTATTTGTGCCTACACTAATTTGCGCTAATTTGTGCTTGGTATATTACATTGGTCGATATGTAAATGAAATGCTGCTTCTGTGTTCTTTAATTTGCGCATTGTTAGTACATCACCTGCAGAAATTTCCCTTCCCATTGGCACTGTTTTGTAATTGCACTCTCGCGCTAATTTGCCCTGTTTAGTAACACTGTTTTACACAGGATTAGGCACTTCTCAATCTTGTCTTGGAACAGAATTTTCCCCCTTCTGTCAATCCTAGGTAATCTTGCTGGTTATACAGATTATCTTATCAGATTTATCTGTGGTGTAGGGTGTGTTAAGAGTGATTGAATCTGCCCAGAAGAATGTCAGGGTTCCACCGATCACAAATCCTATAAATGTCCAACATGTTGAATATATATAATCAGAAATCCTGTTGTGTGTGTAAGACCTGAGGACGAACACAAACACACTGTGTATATCAGGGATAGGTGTGTTCAGTCCTGCTCCTGGATGGTCACTGTTTCGTAGAGTTTAGCTCCAACCCTAATTAAACACACCTAACTTGACCAACTAATCAAGGTCTCACATGGCATACTAGAAACTTCCAAGCAGGTGTGTGGAGGCAAGTTGGAGCTAAACTCTACAGGATAGTAGGCCTCCAGGAAATTTAGACACCCTTCCTGTAGACTGTCATGTGGAATGAAACTATTTCCAGTCAGAAAGTGAGTTGATTGAAGTCGGGAGCATTATTCACCTAGAGGCTTTCACTGTAACATCTAAAGTCCTCATTCACAACTTCCAAACCTTTAGTTTCAGCCATTTGTTTACTCTGATGTAATGTTTGACAGCGAGAGATTTTGTGCCAGGTTCAGAGGTCTCTCACAGAGATGTGCACTCAGACACCTCACAGGGCTATGACCTGCAAGTACTGCTTATAAAAATGCAAACACGTGTTCAATATGGCATACTGGTGGCAAACCCTGACTGGAAACAATACATCTCTGACTGATTTAAGATGTTCATATTATGTGGGGTAAAATCAGTTTCTAAGCTGATGTTTTATCCTTAAAATTACGGTGGGGCGAAACTGATGGGGCATCTGATTCACTCGGCTCGGTGTGGTTTATGGGTTTCCAGACGCACCTCCTGATTTCCTTTTGCTGGAGCTCCACTCAGAGCCGTTGAGGCCAGTTGCCAACCGATGAAGGATCTTCCTTCCAATTCACTTGTTATTGTGCTGTCCAGGTGACAAGTATACCTATAGAGTGAGTATTTATTTCAGGAATGTTTTCTTCCATTTTTCTGTCATGATGAATGTTTCTTTTATAAATCCATCGGCGAGGCTTTTAAACCATAAACAATATTTCTTGGGGCCAAAGATTCCTTGTGCAGCACTCTTGAGGAACCTTGAGATTTCCTGGCCGTGATTTAATGGCTCATAACTCTTGAAAGGCAATCCTTCTTGCTCTTCTTTCGCCTTCCCCTCTTTCAGCCACTACGCTCCCTTTAGCCCACTGGACGGCCAGCGAACCGAAAACAGTGGACTAAAATATTACCCACAATTCCCTGTTTCACAGCAGACCACATACAGGCTGATCTCATCAATGGTGTCATGCAGATTCCAACATATAATAAACTAAAGTTCTACCCAAAATATTTATATAAACAACCCTTTCACACATTTAAAATCCATTTATATTTGATTGATTGAGATTTATGGCCATTTGCACAGGTACATTATAGTACATTGGAATTATTGTGTGTATCTAAATATATTACACACACAAAAAATATAGTTTTTATTAATTGAATGCTCATTGTCCAGTGTGCAGTGTAGCACACTGTAGTGTGGGGCACTTCTTTTCCTCCTTAATAACTTGTGCCACTAACCTGACAGTGGCTAGAAAGAAGCTAACATTTAATCCCCTTACTGTTAAACTTCTTAAAACCAAACTTCAACCATCAGACTAAGTAATCCAAAGAAGGTAAAATAGCTACAAAGATACATATATGCATTAACACACACACCATACATCCCAACACAAACACACACAAACAAAAACAAGCCCATTTTATGCCAGTTTAGATTGACAATAAATACACTGTGGTCAGTGACATGTAAAAATCATTAGGCTGATATCACTAATTGTGTTTTCCTTTCTCTTTGCGCATAATCCTATGCTTCTCGCTGCAGTCTTCATTAATAATGCATGGATTAATTAAAGCTTTCATAGGATTTCTGCACAGTGAACCGGCGAGATAAAAAGCATCCTATTTCTCATTGCTGGCCTACGTCTAGACCTCTTTTTTCCTGTTCTCACCCTCTTAATTGTATGGTTTCCATGTATTGTCGATAGCAGGATTAATTTCACAATAGATCGAGCTTATTGATCCTCACCGTCAATGTTATTTAATTTTTTTAAGGCGCTAATTACCTCCAACAGTTAAACGCAAATTGCATTGTAACTTGTCTGGGTGTTCTCCAATAAAAACTGCCTCGAGAGAAAACATAAACACTGAATCATTACTTGAAGGTCAGAGTTTTATAGATCTTGTATTAAAGACACCAGGAAATACAAATGTCTGTTAAAGCGTCTGTGGGGCCAGTTATTTTGACGTGTTCCTCCCGTTGACTCTCCTCAGGCTCTCATCAGCGGCAGTTAGCCCTGGTTTAGCATGTGAATGTGCATCAGGGCTGTCTGTGAGAGCAGGAACTCTGATTGGATGTTCACTAAAGGAGTCAGTTGACAAGAATAAAACCAAAGGTGATAAGAGAACAAGTCAAGATGGTGCAGACAGAATGCTGGTCTGATTCTTACCTGAGCATTCCAATACGCAAATAATTTCATAACATGAGCTGATGTACTTACATTTAATAAATGTTCTTATTGTGTACATACAGGTTTTTACATTGTAATTATATTTTAAAAATACCTGCATGCAATTACATCTGTAATTAATTTCCTACCCATATCACCAAACAGCAGCAAAAGTGTTTTGCAATGTTATATGAACACAATAAGTACATTGTACTTTTTTTTTATGTTAGTACATAGAAGTTAAGGACACTTAGAATAAAGTGGGACCCCCAAAATGTTCACAAATAAGACTTAGCACTAAGGTTTCCAACCACAGAGCTCCTGGATATCACTAAAGCTATTTTAGGGAGATCGTAGAAGTTGTTATAGTGTTAACAATAAAAACCTTGCATTACTTTGTGAGGTTAAAATAACAATTTCTTTCAATGCCATTTAAATTATATGATACTTAAGAGATCAGACTAAACAGAAATTGCACAGAAATTAAATTAAAACTAACTTCACATACAACACCAGTCAAAAGTATTTGAACAGTAAGATTTTCAATTCAATAAGAAGTATTTTATGCTCTCCAAGCCTGCATTTATTTGATTCCAAATACAGCAAAAGCTGTGAAATATTTTTACTATGTAAAATAACTGCTTTCTATTTGAATTTATTTTAAAATGTAATTTAACCCTGTGATGTCAAAGCTGAGTTTTTAGCATCATTACTCCAGTCACATAATCCTTCTGAAATCATTCTAACATTCAATATGTGCTGCTAAAACATTTGTTATTATTATTATTGTTATGGACGCAAAACCTAGACTACAGCTTTAGTTAAAAAAATATGCACCATAATGCCTCCAACACCAGCTTCCTCTTTTGTTAAGAATCGGGAAAACAACAAAAATGTAACTGTATTAGATGCATTATCTTTTTAGATACTCCATTTGATACTTAAGGCTACAAGGCAACATTTAATGATCCCATTGCAATGATTCCCATCTTCAACCAATAACTCTTATCCTAAAAAAAGGCAAAAAAAAAAAAAATAATAATAATAATAATTAAAATAAACATTTTGCCAATATGTGGTGCCTGACACATATACAGTTGTCTTGTGTATTGGGAATTAAAAATAAAATAAAAAATTATTACCTTTCGGAGTGTTGAACTCTATTTACCATCCTTTTTTTTTTCTTAACAGTCATGAAACTGTAGTTGCACATTATTTCATATAGTTGCATATGTTGTATTTACAGTATGTGACAAACACAATGCAACTGTGTCACTTACAGTCTCATCAATGAGATGAGCCTCTCTCCAGCTCTCTGAGAAACTGCACCTGTCACATAAACATGAAAAAATACATGATTTCGGTCTTTATAGTGATTTTAAGATGCAGTCATTTTTTTAATGGAACAATATGGAGAAAATGATCCTATGCTGGGAAAGATTTCATACTGATCTCTCCGACAGCCTAAGCTTCTGTAAACTGTAAAGTTAAAGTATTTGCAAGCCATGGTGAGATTGTTTTTTTTTTTAGCCAATCAGAGAGACAGTTACTCATTTTCCATGTTCTCAGTCAGCAGTCCATATACAACAGAGAGTGTGAAAGATAGAGAATGACATTTTCATGAATTTGAAGGGTGCAAAATGTTCATGATTTCTCATCTGTCAACAATGGCTTACACAGCCAAACATCCTAACAGGAATACATCGGCAGAGGGAAAAAAGAGATCAAAAACTATGGCTGAGAGCCTCAAAGTGCTTCAAACGAATGCTTCCTTTGCTTCATCTTGACAGATAAATATCCTGCTGTAGAAAGAGGTAGCGTGTCTAATTTGGTTTCTAACATTGGCAGGACCTCTAGAATGACTTACGTTGCTTACGATCCCTTCAGTGATTTAATAGGGCCTAAAACATATTTCTTTTATCATCTGACACACGTAGGGCATCACAATTAAGATGAAGTCTTGCAAGATCTGTGCGGCCTGGGACTCTCGGTGCCATAACCCTGTGTGTTAAACACTCGTCTCTCACCTTCCTCTCTCTTTTTTCTCCCCTATCAACCCCTCTAATGAACTGAAAGGTCAAAGCACTAATAAAACTATTAGCAGAAATGAAACTCCCCAATGTGTTAATGCACTTTTAATTCCTGTTAGCAAATTTCATCCCCCAGCAGTTTGCCTCACGCTAATGAGAAATAAAATAGCGTGTGCGCAAGGGGAAAGGGATTTTCAGGCAGCGTTTGCGAGGGGACAGTCCGATAACTCTCCTGCCGGAGCGGGATGTTATTCATGGGCTGAGGCCTAGTTCCAGCCTCCTGATTCTGTCGGGTTAATTAAAGAGCACATCTCCATCTGTTCTCATTCAAACGGCCCATCTCTCTTCCTCAGACACCAGCCAGTATCTCCTCTGTTTTTATCGGTGCTCATGTTTTTTTTTTGTTTTTTTTTTGCTAGCTCAAGCTATGTGAAGGTTTGTTTGAATGCCACTTGAATGTCTTTGTGTTATTGTGAGTTTGGTCATTCCTGCATTTCCATTCCCCATCATATACGTCTTTACTATATACAGAGGGAAATTATAGTATTTAGATTTCTTTAACAACACCACAATGTAGCCCCGCACAAGATGTGTGGATTATATAAGCTTATATAACGGCCACTATTTAAGGAGCAGCCCACATGAAAAAAATACTATAATTACAGTAAATTCTTGTGGTTTTTTTAACCATACTTGAATTAATTTGTTGTGGTAATTATATAGTTGCTGTGGTAATATAACAACTAATGTATTAGTTAACTATAGGGTATATACTACAATACACTACAGTTGACTGTATAAAAAGGGTTAGGAAATATACTACAGTGTTTATTACAGTTTATCATTTCACTAGTTAATACATATGCTGTAGTATTCATTAACAAAGTACGTATAATACACTTTAGTATGATTCAAAAACACTATATCAGTTACAATAAATTACTATAGCATTTTTTTTTTTTATGTGGAGGCCACAATGTAAAGAAGAAGAAAAAATACACAAATTAGTAATATAGCTATGATATAGCTACGTATTGTGACAGTTCCGAATTTAAATATCTGTGTGCCAAAACTCATTATTTCAACTTCCTTTTACACAGATTTGAACTGTTTTGTCAAACTGTAGTTACACAGGATTGAACCGGAGCTCCTCAGCTCTGTTATTAATTCAGTTGCAAGCATTGCATTGTATTGATTGATTGATTGAATTATTTTAATTCATTCATTTTTATGTTTAACAGTTGGCATCTTCGTGCTAACAGTCATTTTACCATACTTGAAAAAAAGGGGAAAAAGAAAGACTACTTATTATGGAACAAATATACTTAAATAAGAATATATGTGTGGACTGAATGTAATGTTTAAGAAGACTTAACTGCATGAGGTTATTTACATTTAAATGAAAATATAGTTTCAATTTATATTAAATCCAGTTAGCTAAACTTTAGACTGATTTAGTGTGACATATTTACATACAATTTCATAATTAATTATATTGTCTTTAAAATGTGAATAATGTTTCTAAAGTGTACTGCATTTATTGTGAACTAAAATATACTTTTATGTAATTTCTGTTGAAAGCTGTATGTCATTTATTTAAATATATTTGTAATTACACATTTGAAGAGTGATGATAATGTTTATAACGATGACGTTTCAATTAAGTACTTTAAGTACCCTCAAGTAGTTCCAAAGCTGTATGACTTTCTTTGTTCTGCTGAACACAAAGGAAGATATTTTGAAGAAAGTTTGTAACCAGGCTGTTTTGGGTCACCACTGACTTCCAATAGTAGGAAAAAAAAGTACTATGGAAGTCAATGGTTACCCAAAACAGCCTGGTTACAAACTTTCTTCAAAAAATATATTTGAGTTCGGCAGAACAAAGACATTCATACAGATTTGAATTTCAGTACTTAAGTGTAAAAAAAGTACATTTTATTGGTCTTTTATTTCATTAATATTATATTGACTACAAGCACACTTAGAAATATTTAATGAAAAATAAAAATGTGTCAATAATTAAATTACTGACCACATAATTTTTTTTCACAACAAGCCCAAATGGGATTTGTGCAAGAAAAAAAAAAAAAAGCTCTGTGAAGCCTTCATAAGGTGGAATTGAATTGCCACAAAAGCCAGTCTGAACCATCAGCAAAAAGCTGAGATCACATTGAGATCAGATTTTTGGATTTAAAGTACAGGCTACTTCAAACACTACAAGTGACAAACTGTCTTTCTGATATGTGTTTTTTAACAGTATTGGTGTATGGCACACTCCATACTGTACTGCTCAGAAACACTCCCTTCCAGTGGAGATAAAACCAGTTAGGCGAACAGACTAGGAGAAAGAAAAAACAGCGGTAATAAAAACACAAGATCCAGAAGGAGGGGCAGACACACTCTATTACCAAACTGTGCCTTTTAATCAATAAAAAGATAAAAGATATTTTAATCAAAGGCATATTTCCTTGTTTGTGTAATGCCTTTCCAGCGCACACGTAATCTTTAAGCAAGTGAGAGTGATGCATAATGCACTCCCAGAGAGCCACTCATCCGTGGAAATTGCCAAAGCAGATAGTCAGCAGAAACATACACTCGGCAAGTGCTCGGAGCTAAAGCGCGCGCCTGCCGCTAAATTAGATTAGGACATTTATATTAAAGAAAATTGCATCCTGTAAACTCAAATAATATCCCTCCCTTTCACATACACATACAAAAGAGCGCATTACTTAAACACACACACGTACACACACAGGCATATCACCACCACTGGCTATTAGGGCAAATAGCGTAGGCTATTTGTCCGACACGCTAACATCCGCTGGCTTTGATGTTAGCGGTGAAATAACATTAGCGCGGTAACTGGAGCCACACTCTCGCAGACCAATTCAACGTATTTCAGGTTAATGAGCTGGAGGCCCGGGGTGGATCGAGTTCCAGTCGAGCGGGTTAAACGGCTGTTGACATGGGGCGAGGAGACACAGCGAGCCCGGGAGACTAGCCTAGCGCCACTCACTTTACCGCCGCAGGCTTCGTTGTGGTGAGTGTGATTGTTTTGCTGGGTTTAAATGCATGCATTAGCTGAAATTCATCTCCCATCTAGTCGAGGTATGATGCTCACAGTCTGAGGGACGTAGCAGGTGTTTGGGAAAAACATATCAGATTAGCAACAAACGGCCTGGCTAGGCTGATGAAACCTTGTTGAAATTGCATTGAGGTCTACCTAAAAGCAAGGCCATCATAAAAAGGGGCTGCAGCCAGTGGCCTGTTTAAAAGCATTGTTTCCTCTCATTGAAGGGATCATTTGTATAATCATGTTTTTGTCCAGTTGTTTGTCCATAACATTCTTTCCATCCTGGTTTTGACTCAGTCAATTGAATTAATGGCGACAGAGATACTCGATAGTTTGTACACACTTTTTTTACAGCAGTGCTTCCCAAAATTGGGAATACCAGCCCAGGCTCATTGGAAATATGTGCTTGCAGCAATGTTTCTGTGACACCAATATTACATACCTTACTCCATGTGTCACTGTTGTTTCAAAGTGAAATGTCCAGTGAGTGGTGCTAAAATGCGCATTCAAGACAGGAACGTGAAACGTTTTTATTACGTTGGTCCATATAGCTACATATGGTGGTTCAGAATCAAAATATTCGGGCAGTGTCACTAAAAAAACAAACCCCCTACACCAAACACTAAACCTGCACGATAGCGTTAGAAAATGCAAAAGTGATATAAAAATTAATTACCTAATGCAACAGTGCTATTTTAACTTATTAATATGTGGGTTTGAGCTGTTTTGATGAACTGTGGTCACAGGACTCATATCAGAGCACTTTAACTCACATGAGCAACGGCGTATCACATGAGCTACTGAGAAAACCCATAAACGTGAAGCTGTATATGTGACAGTAATGTTCAAAAGTACCTGTTTTCAATGTTACAGCTGTTTTGAGGTCATTACATAATAATTGGCAAGGACCTGTGTAAAAAAATTAGGCTCTCTTAATCTAAACTCTTGCCCTGCATGCTTTGCATGAGAAGGAATAAATGTTGTTTGAGATTTACTGTCTCTAGTGTTCAGTTGTGTAACTGGGTACTGCAGCGATTCGTACATAAATATACAGTACTGTGCAAAAGTCTTAGGCCACTAGTATATTCACCTACAAAAAATGGTTTTAAGTGGGTTATTTCTATCTTTTGCGGTAGCGTGTCACTTGGAAATATCAGTTTACATTTCCAAACATTATTTTTGTCATTAATTGTAATAATGCAGTGAGATTATTGTCTGACA
>JAUCMR010000057.1:1082304-1096822 GCA_032357425.1 Enteromius argenteus
GCCACAGGGTGTAATTTGGATTTGTCTGTGCATGTTTTTTTTTACTTTGAAAGGTTTGGTGCCCATCCACTTCCATTTAAATGACTACCAGACTGCCACGGTTAAAGTTAAAAATCTTCGTTTGTGTTCTGCTGAGGAAACAAAGTCATCTACATCTTGGATGCCCTGGGGGTAAGCAAATAAACATCAAATTTTCATTTTTGGTTGAACTATCCCTTTAATGGTTCTTTGTGAAACCAAAAATGGTTCTTCTGTGGCATCGCTCCTTTATTTTTAAGAGTGCAGTCACTATGTGACCACAAAAAAAATAAAATGTGGATTAGAAAAAGCTAAATGGTCATGAAAAGACTTGTGATGTTCACTGTCAATTAGATTTTAAATTTTAAACTCTATTTTTAAATTAAATACTGCATTTATTGAAAAGTGATATATATTTCTTTGTTTTTTGTATACAGAAAATAGTCCATTATTTAGATTGAGCATTAATAACATGACATTTTAAAGTAAAACATTATTGAAGTGAAATATAGTATATTAATTTCACAAAAATAAGAAGATCATTTATTACTTTTGACCTCAAACAACACAAGTGAGTCATGAAATCTCAACACATTCACTGCACAGAAATCTCATCCAAACAACAATCTTGAGTTTTGTTTTCTAAGGTCATAGTTACACATATTACATGTTCTTAATAACTGTAATAACAGACCATTGTGCATAATAACAAGTAACCCTAAGTAATAATTAATATGACACGTAATAAATTGTAACTGATAAAAATGATCAGTGAATTTAGTTTATTTTAATGTTTTTACATCTGTTGTGTCATTTGTTTATTGTTTTAAAGTGAAACATCTGAAGCTCAGAATTGGGGCAGAAAGCCCCCAGTGTCGTTTTGTTTATAGTGTTTGTATTATTTAATTTAATAATTATGAGAACTAATGGCATTGGTTTTATATGTGTATTACAAACATCTTAATTATTCATCATAACCTACAGGCCAGAAAAATCATTCAAATTAATTCAGTCTGGTATCATGACATCACTAAACAGACTTGTGATTTTATTTTACAGATCAAATTAATAATTTTATCCTCTGGAATTTAATCCTCGTTATTTGATTTCAATAAATACATATCTCCATAGATATTGTAGGTACTGATTTTACTTTATTTCAATGTGCCCTTGTTACATGTACTTACATTGTTATATGTACTTACTATTATAAAAACAATAAATTATATGTAAAAACATGCAACTAACCCTAAACCTAACCCTAACAATATATAGCAAGTACATGTAGTTAATTAATATTACGCAATACTAAAATGCTTAATTACAACGTAACAAGAACACCTTAAAATAAAGTGTAACCGGAATTATTAAAATGATATCAGTTATACATATTCTTACGAAGGACTTTTCCTATGTCCTCACTGAAACAAACTAAATATCACATAAAAAATAAAAGTGTCAACTCTCTGAAAACACAAGCCTCCACTTGATTATGAAAATCAGGTCCTGTAAAGCTTCTCTTCAGTCATGTGTGAGAGATGAGAACAACATCGAAAAGAAGTCATATGTGTGAAAGTTTCAAAGCTGCCATAATGAAAATGAACACACTATAGGTGTGATGTACTGCAAAGAGAAAATATACTATATTTTAAAACATGAAAGCTGCTGATATTGACATTGTCTCTCAGCCTGAGACCCCTGATCTGAACTGCATGTATTTATTGGAAATCATAAGTCAATGCTTCCAACTGTAAATTATGATCAGATGTAAATGCTGATGAATGTACATCCATAACCACAGATTCTATGAAGTAATGAACAGCCTAAAGTTAATAAAATATATTCCTTAGTGGTAAATGGGGTTATGTTTTTATTAATAAGGTCAAATGTACCTTTAACATATCTTTTATTATATTGCTGCCATTTCATAAAATCAGTAAGCATTTGTAGCCACACAGTTTTGAGTGGCTTATTGCTGCTTATTGCATATTTCTAAACTTCATGTGTTATTGTTGTTATTTTTAATGTTGTTCTGGGCCTAATGTGACAGGCCTGATGTAAAAGTCATAATTTAAAAATAATTAGAACATAAGTTAAAATTAGGATGCCAAGTCAGAATTATGAGGGGGAAAAATTGTAAGAGAAAAAAATAAAATATTTTGTCATAATTTAGGATTTTTGTCATCACTGTGATCTCATCATTTTATTTTTTGTCACAACTTCTTGTCATAATTACATTTGTCGACATTTTGTCTCATCACTCCAACTTTTTGTGTCATAACCATGAGTTTTTGTCTCATCTTTTCTAGTTTTTATCTGTTTCTATCAATTTTACTGTAGTATCTGTAGTCTCTTGTCTCATAATTCTTACTTTCTTTTTAAACCCATTTAATTCTTTAAAACTTTTTTGTTGTAACTTTGTCATAATTGTTTTTAATGTCATCATTTCAACATTTTATGTCCTATCTCTAACGTTATCTCTCACAATCATTATTTATATCTCATAATTTTGTCTTTTAATCTCATAATGATTACATCATTATTACTCAGTATTTCATAATTCAGTATTTCATAATGTTTTTTCTACTGTATGTGGCATAAATGTACTTCTATAAATCAATGTGTTCACACTCTTTTATAAAAGATGGACATCACTCC
Organism: Enteromius argenteus; assembly: GCA_032357425.1. NCBI lineage: Eukaryota > Metazoa > Chordata > Actinopteri > Cypriniformes > Cyprinidae > Enteromius > Enteromius argenteus. The sequence goes on from JAUCMR010000057.1 coordinate 1,084,981, forward strand.
TATGACCAAAATAATTAAACAAAATGAGAAACAATGCAATAAGTTTATCAATCTGCAGCCAAAGCAATAACAGATTTCTGAATACATTAAGCGCCGCATTAGAAAGACAGAATTAGCAGAACTACAGAGGGCCAGTGAGAGCAGAGGGAAACAGTCATGGCCAGAGCCGTCAACCAAATATAAATTGCTATTTCTGTAAAAAAAAAAAAAAAAAAAAGTCCTAGCTAAATCCACAGAGGAGGTGAGCACAGATTGCTCCGAGAGGCCCAGCTCAATATGTGACATTAGGGATGAGGGTCCCGGGCCAGCAAACACACGTTGCACCGCAGCAAACACTATCGATCCCGCCTTAATTTACTCATTATTTTCCTATTGGATTTCTGATTTCATAATCGTCATCAGGACACATTACCACAAACCCAAAACCCAAGCAGGATTTTTTTGCCACGCTAAACATTTTGAGTCAAACTTTAAAAAAGCGCAGTGGACTGAAGCTGTGTATTGAGTTTGTGCGTCCAGCTGGTGGACTCGACCCCCACACGTCCACGCTCGGCTTTCTGCTAACACAGAGCTCCTGGAAAGCACAGACCGCGCAACACTTGTGCTAAAGGAAATGTAAAAAAGCTGTTTCTTGTGCTGACGGCGTCGCTAATGTAGATGTTTAGCATTGCACATTTTCTGCTTGATCTGATCCTGTGTGGGATTATCACAACACTTCGGAGAGAAAACTCAGCGCCGAGAAACATCGGGCCATCCGTCTCCAACATAAACAATTTCAAACCAAACTGCAAGGTTCAGCTTCTGTGGTGCACTCTTAACAAGATGCTTGAAAGGTTCTTCACAGCAATGCCATAGCACAGGAAAACCATTTCTGGTTCCACAAAGAAGCAGTCAGTCAAAACCATCTCTTTCTCAACTTTTGATAATCTGAGGAACCTTCTTCAGCCACAAAGTTTCTGTGAAACAGAAAGGTTCTTCAGATCTTAACGGATCTTTATGAAACCGTTCAGATGAAAAGGTTAGGGTTTAAGAGCAAAAACATAATGATGCTTCTTCCTCAGAAGTATGAGTCGTTTCCTCGTACTGTCCCAACACTTCAACACCTCGCTCCCCATTTCCCAGAGCTCCTGTGTGTAAAGATGCCATTTGCAGTTGTTATTCACATCACTTCTGTTGACGTAAATGAGTGTGACTGATTGAAGCATGCTAACACTGCACTGATGACTTCTCAGTCCTCTCACAGCCTGCCAGGATGAGTCTCTTCCGCTCGGGAAGGATCAGCTGGAGATCCAGGGACTTTCCGATGGATCTGCAGAGGAATTCTGGGAAGCTGTGGTATGCCAGGTCCAGGACATGGGGGCATTCGATTACAGATTCAGTCCTGAGAGGCCTCTCTGGATTTGATCCAGAAGAATGAGAGAGAGCGATCGGAGCACAAGCTTCAGAGAACAATTACAGCCATGGTTCGTTAAATCAGATGATTGTGGGAAAGAAAACATATTTTGTTACACTTTATTTTTACACTTTAGACATTCTACTAACTATAAGTGGCTTTGTAACTACATGTCAATTATTTGTCATTAGTTAACAACTCTCTGTCTGTAACTCTCAGATTAGACTGTTAGGGTAGGTTTAGGGTTAGCAGAATAAGTTAAAATTTACTTGTAAAGTTTCTGATAGTCAGTATGTAGTATGTCGTGGCTCATCAAAAAGTGTTACCTATATGTGACCCTGAACCACAAAACTGTGCTACTTAAGATTGGTTTTGTGCTCCAGGGTCACACAATCGTAGGAATGTGAAAGACTAAAAAAAGGAATTTCATTGCCCTTTTTCAGTCCCAGAAATGAAGTATTCATCTTTCTTCTGCGTCAATTTTCGAGCCACTGCTGGACAGGATCTGAGACTCATTCTGCGCTCTCTTCCCAGCAGTTTCACCATCTGTCTGCTTATTAAACTCATCCTACATCAGCTAGACTTTCAACAGACTCCTTCCTGTGAGGATACGTGGATGTACAGACCCACACATAAACAACAAACTCATCCTGATATGTTTCCTTTACTTGGCAACATGAAAAGAAATAAAGACATTTACTATGAACACAAAAGCCACACTTGAAAATATATAAATATCTTTGCATTACATTAAAAAAAGCAAACCATTTGTTTTTCAGAAATGTAGCACAAAGTCAAAATGTTTTACCATTTCATTTTTTTTTTTGTAGTAAGTGGCTTTAAATAATAAGACCATTTTGATTTCATACAACATTTATTAATCTGTGTTAATGATACTTATAAAATACACCATTTTGTTCATGTTGACTGATACGACTTTAAAAAATATCTTCGATGAAATGAACTCTTAAAATTATCAACGAATGCTGAAGTATTGATCATATTTTGCTTATTTTTACTAGTTAACTAATGCTAAAAATAATAACTTATTTACCAAAATTTTGCTAATGCACTGTGAAAAACTTACATTTAGCAAATACATTATTATCTACATAATAAAAATTCATACAAGATCATTTCACTAAAACCTAACCAGCAGAAATAGTGAAAAACACAGCAAATAATTTGAAACAATACTATTTATGCACAAAATGATATTTATTGCCCCCTCATTCGATCTGAGAGTTTGATTTGTTCATTAAGACTGTGTTAAATGTTAACTGCTTCTCTGTCGCTCTGATCCCTGATCTAACAAAAGAGCCTGTTTTACATTTGCTCGTTTGAAATCTCTACTTCTACAAGTCACAACAGCCATAAAGCATGTGGAGAAGTTCCTAGCAGAGAGTGCCGAATGAAGCCATTAAATCACATCGTAAAGCACTTAGGTAATGAAGCAGCGGCTCAGAGAGACTGAACACGCTCCTGATCCTCTTCAGACCTCATGAAGCTCCAGCTGAAACCATGCTGCTCTGTCTGAAGAGGCCGCTCTGCTGTTAGGTAAGAAAGCTGTTGAATATACATGTGGCGGCACATGCTTTTGAAAAAAAAAAGATTCAAAAAAAGTTTTGTAAATACGTAATAAGCCTCAGGCTGAAGGAAGTGCCTCTCTTCTGATTTCTCTCAACATGGGGAGAGGAGAGGCATCAGAATAGATGGGAAAACAAATTAACTTGCATTGAAGTTACTCAGTTATCCCCAAAACATTCATACTTTCATAACACCTTAGCAGTGGAGCTTCATGTTTACTTTTACTAGTACAGTATTTTAATAGAATTTGTTGCATCATACATCATTCATTGCAAAAAATAAATAAAACAAAAAGTAAAATGCTGCAAGTCTTGCATTTTCATGAATCTGGGCTCAAAATTGTGCTATACGTTCATACGATACATATAATTGTTGCTGTTAATAGTGTTCACCGTCATGTCATTGCAGTTATTATGATTTTCAATGTACATTTTGTAAAGCTACTTTGCAACGATTTGTATTGTGAAAAGTCCTATACAAATAAATTCAACCTGGTCTCATAAAAATACGTACATCTGTTCACTTTTTGTGCAACACTGTTTTGTGCACCTTACTGCACGTGAGTGCGGAGTTTTACTACACCTGAGGTCCTGAGGTCTGGGTGTTGTTGGTTTCTCAGTGACCTTGAGCTCTGGAGTCTTGGACAGGGCCAGTCGTTCCAGTCCAATGGTTATTTGAGGAGCATCAGATCTGTGTTTGTGAGCGTGTCTTTTTGTGTGTGGGGGGTCAGATGATCAGGGTTTAAATCCCAGTGAAGATGTTTTTGGCCTTGATCACTGTCCCGATCGATTCCTGGCTGATTCACTCTCAGATATGTCTTATTTTATTAGTAGCTTCAGCCTTCCACAGGCCCATTCACGCGTGATCAATACGACGACTGGGACGGGACATATTTTTCTCATTTTTAGTGCCTTAACGATATTTAACCGTGTCATCTGATAAATGAGTGGCCGTCCCAAAACGCTGATTTTCTATTGATTTCTCCCTCAATCTCAACACCCTTTGCCCCGTCACTCCTACATTGTTTGTATGTCCAGTTATCTGCCCATATCCCTCCACCTTTAAAACACTGCCCTGTCTGCTTCCTTTACCCACAAACCCCTTCAGCTTGATGGATTAGAGGAGGAAAATTCTTAAAACGGGCCAAATTTTGACATAATAGAGCTTGAAAAGTTAATGCATTTGACTTTTAATGTTAGCAACTTTTTATACATTTATTGTGCTTCTGATGAATTACATTTGTACATTAAATTCAACCTGTTTTATGGCCTCTCTAAAAAGTTACAAGGTCAGTTTGTATAGGCCTAAGATATGAAATGATACAATTGATTAAATAATAAAAAATATCTACTATTATTAATATATTCAATAGCAGTTTTACTTTGGTCACTCTTTATTTTAAGGCATCCTTGTTAACAATAAATTATAAATAATTACAAACCCAAGACCGTTCATCTTCAGAACACAAATTAAGATATTTTTGATTAAATTTGAGAGCTATCTGACCCTCCATAGACAGAAACACAACTGAAATTACCCCAGATCCAGAAACATAGTAAAACACTAGTAAAACAGTCCATGTGACATCAGTGGATCAACTTCAGTTTTGTGACACTACAAGAATACTTTTTTTGCACAAAGAAAACAAAAATATCATATCATCAGCATACCTTTCTTCTCTCCTGACTTATGTCTTCTGTCATTTTAGAGAGTATCACAACGCAATGCATTAACCCTTTACTTAATATCACTTAGTTACATATGATAACTAACATTTAAAATGAAAGAAAAATTTTTTTTTGCAAAGATGAACAAAATGTTTGTTGCTACATATTAACAAGGTCAGATGTATTTAATAAATCAAGAATAACAAAAAAAATCTAGCTTGCATTGTTGTGTTACTTTCGTCCCTACTGATGGGGTCGAAAGTAACAATGTACAATTTACATTCAAAGTGAAATTATACTGAAGTCGTTCTACGTTTGTACAAAATACCACCTGCTATTGATTGACCACACTTGTGAGTTACTGACAGCAGCAAAAATGTATCTCTGTCCAAAACGTCATCTTTTAAAAAAAAGTTTTTCTGAAAAATGTTACTTTCATCCCTGCTCTCCCCTAACAAAATAAAGCGTAACCGTTGATTTTAAAAGAAATGGATTACAATATTGCGTTACTCCCTTTAAAAAGTAACAAATTGTGCTAGTTATTGTTTTATGGAAAGCAATGAGTTTTAATTTTTGCATTACTTTCTCCTGGATTCGCTTGTTTGTGTTTAATATAAATATATATATATATATATATATATATATATATATATATATGGCAAATGTAAAACATTTTACAATGGTGGTAAAGGTCAGCAGCAACCACATTGGTAAATAAAATTACATTAAATCAACCTGATCTCACAAAATTTCTGTGTAATGATCTTTAACCGAAATTCCATGTTAGTTTCATGGAATTGCTGAAAATTCTGTGATGGGCTCACGGAAAAGATACCAGTGTAAGTCACTGACATGCATCAGCTGTGATCCACACACGGATAACTGGATTCATTTTATATAAATTTATACTTTCATTGTAGCACCTAGTCCCACCTTTACCCTAAACCTACCCACTTCTGAACAATATAAAACACACAGACAATATAAGCACAGTCACAGGTATTTATTGCAAAAACTGACCATAAGCAGTAAGAAAGCATGAGTCATGGCGGACGGAGAGATGGTGATTGCGTTCTCTCACAAATCAATCCTTTTGCCTCGGAAGAATTGGAATATTAGTTCTTTTTAATAAATAATGTTGGTAGTTGTATCTGCTGGTTTATCTTGTGTTTTATTAACGGATGGTAGGTTTATGGGCAGGTGTTGGGTTACGTGCTCATAAATGTATAAATAAAGTAATATAAATAAAACTGTTGTGACTGTTTACAGTGAAAAATCAAACCCCAATATGCAATAATGGCAATATCATTACCCAATATTTGAATCCAGATATCCATGTGTGGATCATCTGTTTACTTAACTTGTAATGTGTTACTCATAATACAGTATTGCTGTAGTTTTCAGTACAGTAGAACTGTATTCAGTTTTAAAGCATGTTTTCTCATCTGGTGAAACTTAGATTTAAACAAAAGAAATGGCTTGGTATAAAAGTAATAATATCTATGATCTGTTATACTGTGTTCCTGAATATTGTGATTATAGCTTAAATCACAACGGATACACACACTCTCTCACTCACACACACCCACACAACTTGATCTGTTCCTGCATTATTAATGCTAAATTAAAGCCGCCGCTGTCTCCTGTCTTGAGCACAGTAATACATATCGATCCTTTCATTACCAAAGAACCTCTATAAAGTTCTTTACATATTGCTGAGGCATTCGGAGCGAAACTGCAAATAAACAGATCTAATCACACTTGATGCATGTCAAACGTTCCCCGAGCCGATCAATTCGGACATCGTGTAAATGAAAGAAAATTTAACCCGATCAGTTTTCACAAAAATGCATTTGCCAAATAAATAAAGCACCATTAATGCTCATCAAGAGAAGAATTTCATGGCTTCTCTAAAGCTTTAGAAGTGAATATCTCTGAATACTCGCAGCAGAGCCATAAACACACATTATGTAGTCCAATAACAGCACCTCGCGTGGGTTTTTATTAGACCTTTCAACCCTTATATAATGGGTTAAGTGATAAAGTGACATTTACTGCCCACTCGCCAGGTTACACGCCAAGCACAGAGTAATAAGACGCTGGCAGTGGAGGGGACTTTACATTAACACTGACTGCAGAACAAAGCAGAGTTTGTTTTAACACTCACTACTGCGCCACTGGACCACTAAACCAGGCTAAGACCAGCAAAACAGACTTGCATTGTCTTACATTCACAGTCATGTGGAAGCAGCGACAAATGTTTTGATGTATTATAAAGCTCATCCAATTGTAATGAATTGTCGTAAAAGAAAGAAATGTGTGGCCAGACCTGGTCCTGTCTTTTGGTTGTTGATTGGATTTTGAAATGTGAGAGTTGCACTCAAAAGTAGGCACAGATGAACGCGAACTTGTGGTCAGAAAGCTGGGATCATGCTTTATATTAGGTGACCTCAACTACTATGTACTTAGGTAAAAAAGAAGTACAATGTACTTATTGTGTTCATATTGTATTGCAAAACACTTTTGTTGCTATTGAGGTGGGATATGGTTAAGGTTAGGGACAGGTTTGGTGGTATGGGTAGGTTTAAGGGTGGGTTAAGGTATGGTCACGCCACCAGAGAGGCGAGCCACCGGACCCACGGGCCAGACAAGAACCGCACCCGTGAGACGGCTGTCCAGACATTGAATTCCCTTGGAAGTGCCGTGAGGGCCAAAAAGGACGAAGCCGCTAAAGAAGCCAACACCTCTCGCGCCCCAGATCTGAGAGGGGAGCACATGCAGCCGCCGGACTCCGCCCCTTACCTGGACCCTTCCCCCTCAAACACTGCCTGACCTTCACTAACCCTGCAGCATGACGAGGACACCAGTTTCCTTCTTTATTTTATCTTTATAAATAGAAGTACAATGTAAAAACATGTATGTACACAAAAAGTGCATTGTACATGATTAATTTAAATTTAAGTACATGGTTGTTAATGTCACCTAATATAAAGGCTATTCCAATCAGGCTATTCCTGATTTTTCCATCAGTGGTTCTCAACCAGAGGGCCCCAGCAAACCTCTAATTAATACATTAATACATATTTTATACTATTCCTTTTTTTTTTTTAGCTCTAAATGCTAAAAAACTAAAATCAAGATTGATACTGTTTTTACACATTTTTGCTTTAGCTTTTGTTTTTTTAGTACACCATAGAAAGTCTGTTAAACAATAAGTCCACTGTATTGTGTTAATATAAAGAAATTGTGCATATAATTTTTTTTTTTTAAAAAAGGTGTTTTTTCTCATATTTTTAATTAATCATTTTTTCTGGGTTAAAGGTAATGTCTGTAAACTTAATGGAAAATGGCCTTGCAGAAAACACTTTCCTACATTTTTTTTTGTTTGTTTTAGTTAACTATAACAACACTGCACAACAACAAGCACAACACCAATGCTCCTACTTTATGTTTAATTAAAAAAAAAAAAAGAAGTTGGAAATAAGGAAAGCTTCATTAGAAATAAGCAGTTTTAACAGCAGAAATACCATAATATATTTAGCCTTTGAATATTATAAGAATTTGAGGGCCTTTGAGGCAAAATGGTTGCCTCCACGGCTCAAATAAGGCCTTCACAGAAGAGCAGAAGATGTTAGCTAGCCATTAATGCTGGAGGTTCACGTGCAAACACACCTTTCACTTTTGGCCATGATGTGCACTTTACCTGAGGAGGAAACCCCTTGAACAGTGAGAATTGTTTGTGGAGTTGTTTATCTTCATTTTTTCAGAAGAACTGTACCCAACTACAACACAATGTAATCAGTAATTTGAGATAATGAATTTAGCTACATCATGATTTTATGCAGAAATCCTGGTGTACGGTCTTACTCAACAGTACCTACAGTCCCATCATCAGAGAAGTACTTTTTGCGCACCAAATGTGAACTGGGAAGCGGAGACGCATGTGGATTACCAGCACCACCTTGCGGCGGTCTCCCACCTCTACAGCCACCGCAGACAGGCATTAATCATAACCAGGGGAGTGTAAAATTCAATTGCCTCCCTCTATCCATTTGGAGTGTAGAAGCCTGAAGGCCAGCCTTGTACTTCACCTGAGAGAGAAAGAGCCAGAAAATAAATAAATAAAGAAGAAGAAGCCTCTGCCTACACTTCATCAGAGGCCCCTGCTCCATAATAAATGGAGTGTCTCTGCGGTGGAGTTGTGCCATCAGAAACTCGCCCTCTCTCTATCCATTTAATTTAGCGGCGGAGGGAAGGGTCAGGGTAGGAGCTCTGCGCCGCCTGCTTCCCTCAGTCATGCTGTAAACTACCTTTTAGGAATTGTTTCTCAATAAGAAATGATCAGTCCATTTATCTGCGGCAGACGGAACTGTCTCTTCGCCCAGACCTCCAATATTTTTCGTTTGACCTGATCAGGGCAATAAACTAGAGCGAGACACTTTCGATTTGTCACCGGCCCGAGAGCTGGGTGGCTGCGCGACTGATTACATCCCTCTCTGCACACACACACACACACATACAACACATACACACACACACATACACGCTCACTCACATACATACTGTACATACACACATGCACACATTCACACACGTACATACCCTTACACACATACACACTCATGCACATGCTGATTTACTACAATTTTGAGGCCTATTTTTACTAAATTTGGGATCTAATTTTGAGCCTTTCCTAAAACTAATTATTTATTAGTGCTGTTGAATGATTAACCTCATTTTTAAAAAAAAAAAAAGTTTTGGTCCCATTTTATATTGTCCCTAATACCTGTGTACTTCCATAGTAACTAGATGTGTATGTAGTACGTAACCACAGTGTAAATACACATTAGTACATAGTATCTATAGTATCTAATGTTTGTGTAACTACACACATGTAACAACCCTCAGAATGGTGTGTGTAAGTACAAATGTGTAACAGGACATTGGTAACAACACTTTTTTGGTAAAGAATGCGTTACACATTAAGTAAACAATTTCTATGTTTTACCATGTAATTACTCTGATGTTACACAGCAGCGGGCAGTAAGTCAGGCTTTACATATAAGTTGTGGTTGGTGTCCAGGGGCCGGTTGCATAAAAGGTTAAGACTAGTCTTAAAAGTTAGTCAGCTAAACAGTTTTTTAAAATTCACTTACATAAAAATGTATATTAGTCTAAGGTAAATACAAAAAATAAAACAGATTACTTTTGGCTAACTGCTAGTTGGTCAGACTAGCTCTTAAGACACTGTCTTAACATGAAGGCTAAGTTTATGCAACTGGCAGCAGAATGTTAGACTTTATATTAAGTGCACGGTTGCTGAGGAGTTACCATGTAAGTACTATTATGTAAACAAAACTTTTATTTTGTATACAACTAATTTTGATCAATCATTTAATAGCACTATGCATCATGCATTTATTTTATTCTGAGTTTATTTCTTTTATCTATTATTTGTCATGATTGGATGCTATGGTTAAAAATATTGTGTTTGCATAGTCTGCCTTCATTAAGTAGCATTAACAGAGCTTTAATCTTATTATTACCTGGCATATGGAAATGATTGCATGCAGACAGTGCAACCTATTTTATTAGCTTAAAATTGAATTAAAATGGCTATATAGGACAAATAAGCTATGGGACAAAAAACTGTAATGTGGGACAAAAAACTGAAAATGTGTATTATAAACTGGAGATCAGGGTATCTAAGCAAGACTTTCTTTTGTTCAGAGGATAGCACTAGACTATGTTTTATCTAGACAAGGTCATTAGAGGACATTATGACTGTGTTTAATAAAGTACACCTCTGTTGCTGTCAACCATTGTTAAACTGCTAAATATTTCAGTTCTGCCAGACATATGACAGTCGCATAACAGTGTGTTGTGGAGGTGTGGATTCTCCAAGCTATCACATTTAGATGAATTAATGAATTAAACTAAATTATCACTGAAACAAAACAGCTAAGATTCAAACAATTAACAAAATGAAGAAACTGCTGCTGATGGCAGGTTTTGCCTGTGTGTTTGAGAGAGTGTGTGTGTGTGTGTGTGTGTTCAGTGCTGGTGTTCGTCTTGTGTCATATCGTTCCCAAGGGGCTCATGAGAATCCACGTTTCTTCCTTGCAGACTGATTTGAGGACTAAGCAAGGACTGTCAGAGATACTTTTTCATGTTGCCAGTCTTCACGTCTCTTCAACAGAGAATCTGTGTGAATTACTGAGTATTGCATCTATTTTCCGCTTTACACAAAGCTTAAAATGTTACTGTAATTGTTTATGTTGTAACATGATGAAGCATTGTGGGTTCTCTAATCATTAAAAATTCAAATAATCTGTTTCTGTCTTCTTGTTATATTATTTAATTAGAATTCAGATTATCGTTATGTGGTTTATTGTTACATATTTCCATATGAAAAACTAACAATTATGACCATGATACAAGAAAATTGCAAAATACCAAAATATTTTAATCACTAAATAATACAATTAAATTAGTCATTCTTAGTTTTTGTAAAGTCACACAATAAAAACCATATATTTATATTGACAAAGGCCATCTCAGGAACCACACAAGTAGTGTCCAAATCACAACATCTAACTACTGGGGTGCCTCAGGGCTCAGTTCTGGGACCAGTTCTCTTCTCTGTCTACATGGCATCACTAAAACATGGCTTATTATATCACTGCTGTGCTAATGACACTCAACCTCTCACTCCATCCTGAAGATCCGACGATAGGTCTCTAACACTAGGTTGCTCTATTCTTTTTCTATTCTACCCATTTTCTTTTTATTTATCATATAATTACACACACACACATGCTTATTTATGCTTACAACAGTGATATGACAGTTTAAATTTTTAGAAACACTCAAATTAATAAATTGTTTTCTTTATTATTATCCATTATGTTAATGGTGTCCTCTAAACTAAAAACTATAGTGAGCATACACTACCATTCAAAAGTATGGGCCCAGAAAGATCTAAAGGATCACGTGACTAATGATGCTGAAAATTCAGCTTTCTCAGCTTATTATCAATTACATATTTACAAACAGGACACAGTTATTAAATGTAATAATAGTTTGTGATATTACTGCATTTAACTAAAAAATATATGTACAGGTGCTGGTCATATAATTAGAATATCTTCAAAAGGTTGATTTATTTCACTAATTCCATTCAAGAAGTGAAACT
>JAUCMR010000057.1:1096922-1113940 GCA_032357425.1 Enteromius argenteus
TACATGCTCATACTTTTTATGTTTATACTTTTCAGTTGGCCAAGATTTCTAAAAATCCTTTCTTTGTATTGGTCTTAAGTAATATTCTCATTTTCTGAGATACTGAATTTGGGCTTTTCATTAGCTGTCAGTTATAATCATCAAAATTAAAAGAAATAAACACTTGAAATATATCAGTCTATGTGGAATGAATGTATACAAGCTTCACTTCTTGAAAGGAATTAATGAAATAAATCAACTTTTTGAAGATATTCTAACTATATAACTAGCACCTGTATAACAAAACTTTCAAAACAAGCAAACAAAAAATTCCTACTTACCCCAAACCTCCTGCTGACCTCAAAGTGTCTCCCAAAGACTGTAATGTGTGGTTTTTTCAGATGTACATATACATTAGCACATGCTAGATAGATGAATAATCAGATGAAATGTTTCAGAGTTTGTCTGAATCACACTGAATGTATTTCTCTGACCAACACTGACACCTTCTGGTCACTCAAACACTTGTTTTAATCATAAACATGTAGCTCGATATCTTTGCTATTATCTATAGCCCTTGAGTGTCAAGTCCAAATACATGAAACCAGATCTACAAAAAAATCTATATGCATTTCCAAAAATGTTATACATTCACTGTTACTATACTGCTCATTTACATTACATTTAGTCATACAGAAGATGCTTTTATCCAAAGCGACTTACAAATGATGACAGCAGAAGCAACCAAAACCAACAAAAGAGCAATGATACACAAGTGTTATAACAAGTCTTAGTTAGCTTAATACTGTAGCAAGGTTTTTTATTACATCATAAATGAAATGAAAACAGAACAGAAAATAGAATAAAGCAAGCTGTTAGATGCCTTTTTGCATTTTGTTAATCGTATAATAAATAAAAATAAAACAGAATAAAAAAAGAATAGAAAAGCTAGTGTTACTGTTTTTTAACAGTAACTAAAAACTGTGCTAAACGTTAGGAGACAGATCTACGTATGCATCAGTGTACTGTAGATATACAGAAGCAGAAGCGGTTTCCCTGCTAGCAGTTTTAATGTTTTACCAAAATCACACAGACACTTACATATAAACCCAAACCACATCGTTTTTCACAGTTTCCTTCTTTATTCTGTTTGAAACAGATGTCAGTACAGACTCGGCACATGTTTTTACACTGAACATCTTTATTGGACTGTGTGCCACACAGAGCTGGAGTCAGAGTGTGGTATGATTACATCTGGCACATTCACCTCGGTTTATTTGATTTCCTCCACAAATAACTGCACCGTTGTGACACTGCTTCAGATCTGTATTGTTTAAAGACATGCAAGAACGTTTAAACCGCTATCAATATGACTGTGTCAGCAGCTAAAGCTACACTACTCTAGGTTACTGACTACATAGACATTTGGTAATAACGTTACAGAAGTAACCTTTAAAGTAGATTTTAATTACATTGCTTTTAAAGTTTTTTTGGATATAATAAACTACGCAGGGATCAAAGAAACCAACAAGTCACAGCAAAAGTAAAACATCACAAACATTGTCAAAACATCACATTATGACAGAGGCTCCGCCTCCACCTACATGATTGGCACCTCCTATTAAACAGCACGCCCAGAAGAGGCGTGGCCTGAGGAGGGTTGCCATATCCACAGTTAGCACCCCATTTACTTTAATAAGAAAGAAGCTCCTCCCTGAGGCGTCTCATTCGCTGTGCTATTCACTCACCACACTGAACTAGTCATGGCTGATCTTCCCTAAATGAGACCGTACACTACATTATGAAATGATTAATTACACCTAATAACACAGTTTTTAGGCCAGAGGTGCATAACAAGGCTACTTGATGGGGACCTATCTATATAGTATCTATATATAATATATTAAAAAATGGCACTTTTTTGTCTCATGCTGACAGTGTAACTACAATTCATTTCACATTCCATATAGATCAGGAAATGTTCTACGGATTTATAATATTTGGCACATAATGGTTAAAAGGCCACTACGTTTGAGCTACACAGTATTTCTCAGATGAGGGTTTGAAATAACTGGTAAAAAGTAGCTTATTATAGTAATATTCTAGTTATTGGTGAGGGTAGGGCTTCGTGCGATGTTGTAAAGCTGTACATCAATATCCATCCATCCATCCATCCATCCATCCAGTCATTCTCTCACTCTCAAACAGTCAACAACAACATCACAGTCAAGGTATTCCAATGGCTATTAAATTATACAAAGATGACCATGACCGCATAAATGTATCATATACATTTGTATATACAAAATACCACAGTGTTCCCTTTGCCTTCCAGCTGCAATAAACACCAAAGTGTGCATGTGTACTTAATAGTCCCATTAGTTTCAGAGGAAAGGTGTTCTTAAGATCTTCCTTTATTTATGACCTGGAAGTGATGTAGCCCAGCTCAGAAGACTTTGGCCCGTTTGCTGTTCAGAGACCCGTGCTACGAGACAAATCAGAGGCAGAGGTGGGAAAAAGCTAGCTCAAAGGCAATATTAAGTCTGTTTTGTATTAAAACAGTAATGTTAATATATTTTTGTGTGATATCATCAACAACCTAGCAAGTATGACTAGCAAGGTTCATGATTTTAATAATAAAAGGAATTGGCTTGTATTTTTGTTGAAGCATTTGTATAAATTATTCACTAAAAACAGTTTTTAATTTGAACTTGAGCATGTTTTTCAGGTAAAAATGAATAGTTTCAATTCAGCAAGGATGCATTAAATTAATAATAATAAAAAAAACAACTGCAAAGATATTTAAAATGTTACAAAAGATTGCCGTTTTAAATAAACACTGTTCTTCTGAACTTCCTAATAAAAAAAATAATAATAATAATAAATAACATTTTCAACACTGATAATAATCAGAAATGTTTCTTGAGCATTAAGGCAGTATATTGGAATAAATCATGTAACACTAAAGACTGGAGTAATGATGCTGAAAATTCAATAAATTATAGTTTAAAACATAAAAAAACATTTATTTTAAACTGTGATAATAATTTAGGATATTACTGTTTTTATTGTGTTTTTGATCAAATAAACGCATCTTTGGTGAGCAGACATTAAGTTTTTTTTTAAATATTCATAAACATGATTAAGGACAGTTTTGAATGTAGTGCTGTCAAACGATTACTCGTTTCCAAACTAAATGTTTGTTTGCATAATATATGTATGTGTGCTGTGTATATATATATATATATATATATATATATATATATATAAATACACACACACGCATGTGGGTCAATGACATAAGGATTTTTGACAAGCTTGGGATTTTTCAAATACAGTACAAAAAATTAAATCTAGCGCAACTGATTAAACATTAAGAATGATGTTCACATAAACTCATATTGAACTTTTAAATTAATTCATGTGAGTGTTGTATGTGTTGTAAGCATTTTTTCCATCTAGATTAACTGTCCATAGCTTTAAAACAATGTCAGGTGGTGTGACTGATTTATCTTAAAATGAATTAATTTTCTTAACATGCATAACAAAGTTCAATAATAAGCTCAGTTATTAAAATGTTTAAAAAACATTTTTTGTTTTTGTAAATAATTATCTCATTTTCGTTCTGAAAATTATAGAATTAAAATAATTATTACAATTATTACATAAAATAATCATTTACAAAAAAATATTTTAACTTTATTTACTGAAAACTTATATAAAAAAATTATATATATATATATATATATATATATATGCGCATGTTTAGGAAATAAATTCATTTTAAGATAAATAATGGTCGCACCACCTGACATTTTTATTCACCTAGATGAAAAAAAACAACAACAACACTAAAATCAATTCAATTTAAAATTTTAATATGAATTTATATGCATTCTTAATGTTTGAATAATTGTAATAGATATTATTGTTTTGTATTTGTTGAAAATTCTCACACGTCATTGACTCATATATATATATATATATATATATATTAGAAAAATATGAATATTAAATTTATTTATAATAGAAGTTATATGAATATACACATGTAAATATTTTCAAAATATATACTGTATGTGTGCATTTATATATACATTATAAATATACACAGTACATACACAAATTATGCAAAAAAAAATTATTTTGTATGTGATTAATCGTTTGACAGCACTAGTTGAGTAGAATATAGTTGTGGATCGCGTGTATTTGGCTTTCTCTCACCTTGGCCTGTTTGTAGAAGTGAGGCGCAAGCTCCACGAGCCAGGAGGACTCGACCGCCGTCACGTCACGCATGTAGTACTTGCTGGTCTGAACCACCTCGTTGAAGACCACCCTGAGACACAAAACAGAGTGCAGTAAATATTTGGTGAGAAACAAACACAATGGAATATGCACCACTAATCCCCTTGAGGTTATATAAGTACCATTTGGGGGGCTTTTCACCATACAGCACTGAATCGGGATGAATGTACAGTTCTCTGTCATCACGGAGAGTCCTGGACCATCAACAACATTAGAGGATGATTAGAGACACACAAAACACCAGTGCCGGGGAAATGCATTACAAGTGACACAATACTGTACATGGAAGCAGATTATGCAGTAATGCATTTGACTATTTTTTTTTCCAAATAAGTACTTTGGTACTTTCGGTACTTTGCTTTCCCTGTACTGACTGACAGCTGTCCTGTTGAGAGACATCAGGAGAAGTGCAGAAGCATTGTGTTTCTCTGCATGAACATCATGCTTACTGTAGTTCCAGGATTAATGTTTGTTAAATTTAATAAATGTTTTTGTTTATTTATTATGTATATATAAAAACAAGCACATGCATGCATACATTTAAGAAATATATCTTATGTTTATATATTATATTTACATCTATATAAAAATATGAACATATAAATGTATAAAAGTACATATTTTCAAAATATAAACTGCATGTGTTTGTATTTATATATACATAATAAATATAGACAGTACATACTATGTACATTACGTAAAAATGTGTATTTATATATAAAAAAAATTGTATATAAATATAATATAAATTAATTAATTTCCTTTAAATTCATTACATTTCTTTTTAAAAGTTCGAGTTTTTGTAAATATTTTTCATAAATAAATAAAGTGTTAATATACAGTTTGTGTGTGTTGTCCTTATAAATAAAACATTACATAAATATTTATATAATACTTAAAATATTTATAATATTTAATATAAAAATGTTATGATATTTAAAATATCATATAAATATTTGTTTACATCTACATATTAATTAAACATATTTACTCATCTTACATTTCCTTCAGCCTGAGGCCTATTCATTTCATTGGTATAAAACATCTTTTTACATTTGACAAAAAAAATAAATTCTATTAAAATAAACATGCAAGCCTAGCACAGATGAGGAAAAAGTAACATTACTTCCCATAAAAAGCAACCAAGTACCTCAATTAGTAACTTTTTAGGGATTAACTCAATATTGTAATGCATTACTTTTAAAAGTAATTTTCCCCAACACTGCAAAAGACATGTTTATGGCTGGAACAGTTCATAGGTTACTGAGGAAGCAGAAGGAAAGAGGAATGAACCAACCTGTAGGAGCCGGAGTGATGCATTCGAGCGGCATTCGCAAAAAAACCAGACACAATACATCTGAGGATCACATCTGGATCACCTGCAGCACAGACAGAAGAGTGAAGATCATGACATGTTTATCATCCACCATCAAAAACCATCATATCACACATCCCTAGGATGACAGACCAGTGTGAAAACAGAGAACTAAACTAGAAAATCAGGAGATCACCATGAAGTGTGACGTGTAACTGACAGGGCAGTGTGATGAAGTGATGAGAGTCACCTTCACTGGAGCTCCGAGGCACCTTGAACTTGTTGAGGAGATGTCGCAGCTGCTCACGTACAGCCACCGCCCGGAGGAGCCCTTTATAGTTGAGGAAATGATCCTGACACCACTGAGAGCTCTTCTGATGCTGACAACACATGTGACACACGCTGATCAACACATATCAAAACACCCACGCGATGCACACTAATATATTGATGAATATATTGACCCGCCCTAGCGCTGTTTTAGAGCACAGCATTACAGTGTGTTCATTTATCATGACTCAGCGTCTCAAATCAGTTCACACTAAATTTCTAAACTCTGCGTCAGATCTTGGTCATACTGATATATAACCACAATCTGTGCTGCCAAACAAACAGCATAGCACATGGACAAATAAAACATAAAACAACAGTGGCTGTATACTTGCACATACTATTAATATAGTAGTATACTAAATAGTTTTGAGTTTAAAAGGTTCTATTTTTTTTATATTTTTTGGATTTTTCTTATACTCACATTCAACTTTATTTTCATTTCAGTTGTAGCTATTGTTGTTCTTCAATGTAACCTATTTCAGTTTGTTCTTTTTTTATTTTGTTAAGTTCTAACATTTATCTAGCCTAATTCTTATATTTAAATTAAATTACTAAAAACTCTCTTTAAATACTTTTAGATAATATCACCCTTTAGTATAAGCACAGTACAGCTGTAAATTATATTTCAGTCAAACAAACAAGCACAGCAAATGAATAAATAAATATATTTTTTGCAAAACTGTTACATTGTCCCCAAATCTTGGAGCCCTACATATGATATGATATATGATATATGATATATGATATGATCAAAAAAAGAAGAGAAAACCCTTAAAATTAAGATATTTCCTTGTTTAATATATTCCATTTCTTTTCTGAAGGACCAGGGTTCCCACAGTATTTCAAACATTTTAAAAGTGCATTTTCTAAACCTAGACAAGACATGCGCATAAATAAAATTTAAAAACATCACAGGCAAATTTATAGAAAAAAAAAAACATGCATATTTCTAGTTATCAGTCAGAAATTATTAAACCAAATTAGTGAAAAAAAAAAATCTTTATCCAGTAAATCAGAAATGACCAAACAAAATCGTGAAATTATTGGTTAAAAAGAAATGAAATCCCTAAAGAACAACTTCAGCAATCCTAAAATGTTACCAATAATAAGTATTATATCCATATGTGGACACTTCATTTACATGTGGCCTTTTTATTCATGCAAATTGAAACCAAAATGTTAAATTATGTTGTGAACAACTGAGGATACTAGAGTCGAAGACATTAAGGATCTAAATTTTACTAAACCCTTTTTTAAGCAGTAAAAGTGAATTTAAGCGAGATCTTGACAAACAGTTACCTTTATGAAAGCCTCGTAAACATTCAGCATGGTGAGATGATCGCCCTCAGCCACAGCAAACTTCCTGCGCTCCCGCGCCTGACGTCACAAACAAACAGCTTTACTGCCACACATCAGTTCAAAGAAAGCATCCGATCATTCAAAAGAAAGCATAAATTAAAAAAACCTACGGCTGACTTCTTCTGGTTGTGCGGAGCTACAAAAATGTTCTGTATTTGCATCATGGCTGCTATGGTGACGATCTCCTTGGAGCAGCCAAAGTTTCCTGATTCCAGCAGCATCTTGGCAAACATGGGGCTGAGTGGAAACTCAGCCATCCGCAGGCCCATGGGGTCAGTGAGACGGCCGTACTGATCCAGACCTGCCAGAGCCAATGAGAACTACAGCTGGGTATCACTTAGACATCCAGTAATGCCATATATCTCACTAATGGGCACTTCAAAATACCAGGAATAGTTACTTAGTTCTTCAGAATTTGAAATGCATTTTAAGACTTTTCCCATCAGCTGGTCAGATTGATATAAACAAGCACTGGCGAGAAGCACTTTCACTCTCTGACAGCAGATGGCGCTCAACAGCAGAAATGCAGCTGTTACCCTGGAAACCATGTAAACAAAACAGCTGTGATACTTTGTTTCCGAAATGTGTTTCTATTATTCAAATAGCCATTTAAATTTGTGTGTTCACTATGGTGGTCAAATACTTAATAGGCTATTTATTTTCAAACTTTGCCAGGGTTCCCACTCTGTCAAAATGTCAAATTCCCTGACCTTCACTGACTAAAACGTTGAATTGCGTTGACCTATAATGTTGTGATCCCTCTTCTGTACTTGATAGCTTGATAGTAGTTTTACAGACTTTACATTTAGCTTTTCTTTGAACACCCAGTCTTTTAAGTGGACATGTTGTAGCCAGGCTGCTGTCTCTTTAACACTGAACACACCCAGATCTAAAAATACTGTACACGTGTGTTTTCTTTCACATCTTTTTATGTTCATTTAAGACAAACACGGCTGTGTTTATGATATACTGACGTAGTTTTCTGCATACTGGTCAATAAATATGAAAGAAGTCAGTTCCAGCCTAGAACATTCTGCTCTGCAGTGGAAATGCAATTCGAGAACGGACACTAAAAGGTGAACGCAAGATAGTTATGCAGAACTGAAATGCATGCATCTGGTTCTTTGGAAGCAGTTCTAAAATGGAAGCGGTTTTCGATACACAACCCTACTGAGAACACATGCACCAGTGATCTTCTACCTCCAAGAGCGTAGAGCAGCTCCAGCGCCTGGACCATGGACTGAGCAGGAGGAGGCTGCAACACAAACACACTGATGCTCAACACAGAGCAAGCCTTCACACACACACACGCTCATGTCTGCTAGCTGGGGTCAGGGGTCACTCACAGACAAGAAGTTGAAGCGCAGCACATTGTCGATGCCCAGAGCTTTGAGCTGCAGGATGACCGGGGCCAGATTAGAGCGCTGCATCTCAGGAACCGTCGCCTCGGGCAACTTCTCAAAGTCCTCCTCTGACAGAGAGAGAAGCACAAAAACAACAGAAACAATACAGTACAATATACCAGAGTACAGAGTATTTTTAAATCACATTTGTTAGTATGCAAAATTTTATATTGCATTCAGTATTCAAATGGAATATTTAATAAATTATTTAATAAAAAACGTTTTTAATTATATTTATCTCACTTATTAAACACATTTAAAAAATATAAATTATAAGTCATTTTTTAAAGGAAGTCATTATTAAATGAAAGTTTAGTAGTAATTAAGTACTACTAAACTGTACTTACATTTATGTATACTATTTACCATTTATATAGTAGACTATTATACTTTTGGTTTTGCAGCTTTTATTTTTATTTTTAAAATGTTCTGCTTAGTTTACGTTTTAGTTTAGGCTAATTTGTTATGTGATTGTCATTTTTACTAGCTTTTTAATATTTACATTTTGCTTGTTTACATTTATTTCAGTTTTAGCTTTAGCAATTTTATTATTGCATTTTAAACATCTTTACTTTAGTTAGTTAACTTCTAATTTTAAGTTTTATATTTTTTAGTTTATGTTTTCATCTAATATATATATATATATATATTTATTAATTTATTTATTTTTTTGCCTTATTTCAATTACGAGTAACACAGTAATACAGAGTAAGTACAGGCGTGAATTATATTTCAGAATTCTGTTCTGCACATTCAGTCTAAAGAATATATGCACCAGATTTAATTTATTATGTATTTTATTACAATTTATTACATACAGACACACACACATATATATTTTTTATTTTTAAAGTATGATATATTTCTGTGACAGCACTGTACCTGTATAGAGGCGGAAACACTTCCCTGCCCGGTTTCTCCCAGCTCTCCCGGCTCTCTGACAGGCGGAGGCTTTAGAGATGGGCGTAACAATCAGAGACTCTATGGCTGTGCGTGGATTATAAGCCCTCAGCTTCACAAACGCACAGTCAATCACAAACACCACGCCGTTAATGGTGATGGATGTCTCCGCTATATTAGTGGCGACCACCACCTGAAGATCATCACACAAACACACACACACCCGTCAGCAGGACTTATGTAACAGTGTATATCTCAAACAGGACACTAAACATCACTGACTGTGTCTCATATATAGGACAGAAACAATGACCTGAGATTCAGTCACATGAGCACAAAACCAATCATAAGGGCCAATTTTCTGAAATTGAGATTTCCACATCATCTGAAAGCTGAATAAATAAGCTCTCTAATAATGCAAGGACTGTTAAGACAACTACTTGAAAATCTGAGTGTGCAAAAAAAATTATTTTGAGAAAATCACCTTTTGTTGCTTTTTATAAAGTTTTTTTTATATATTTATGGTAGGAAATGTACTAAATATCTTCAAAGAACATGATCTTTACTTAATATTCTAATGATTTTGGCCATAAAAGTAAAATCTATCATTTTGACCAATACAGATGATCTGTTGGCTATTGCTACAAATATACCTGTGCTGCTTACGACTGCTTTTGTGATTGTGACTACCTTTCTGACAGTAGGGGGCATCCTCTCGAACACTCTCATCTGCTCGTTATAGGGTAGGCCCGCGTACATGGGGAGCACACACAGATGCTTCTTCATCCCATAACGGGACAGAGTCCGGGCCTGTTCCTGGAGCATAGACACCACCTTCTCCACCTCCTCCTGGTGAAAGAACGAGCAGAAAAACATATGCTGAAAGCAGGACAAACATCAGGGAAGCCTCAAAAACATCACTGGATAAAAAACCAGCTCTATTTTCATCAAGCTATTCTAGTCTGTGTTGCTTTAAATGCTAATGAGCTCTGCTGACCC
The DNA here is from genome assembly GCA_032357425.1 of Enteromius argenteus. Taxonomy (NCBI): domain Eukaryota; kingdom Metazoa; phylum Chordata; class Actinopteri; order Cypriniformes; family Cyprinidae; genus Enteromius; species Enteromius argenteus. The sequence goes on from JAUCMR010000057.1 coordinate 1,107,516, forward strand.
CGCCCCTCTCTTCCGGGGAGTGACAAGCAGACTGTAGACTGCAGCCTTGTCAATCAACTATCGTGGGAGGGGCCTGTGCAGAACTCATTCTGATAGAAACTTCAGAACAGCCTAATTTGGGAAAGAGGATTTTAAAATACGGACTTAAAAAAGCCACTGGGCTGTTTTTTTTAACATTATAGGATGGATGTGTACACACACTTCCAACACACATTTATGTTCAAACAACTCGTAAATAGAATTTTGCATCTGATGACCCCTAAAAGACCTTTTTAGGACACAAAAATGAAAATCAGGGCTGCATCACATCACACACACCTGTCCTGTGAGGAACGCCAGCACGTCTCCATCATCCTCCGTCTCGTGGATCTTCATCACGGTTTCCACCGTAGCCTTCACATAGTCCGGTACAGGACTAGAGACAGAGAACAGCCCGTCACTTTAATCAGTGGAAGCAGAGAGACTCTTTCCTGACAGGACTGACCGTGTGTGAACATCACCTGACAGTGTAGAAAATATCCACAGGGAAGGTTCGGCCCTCCACCGTCAGAATCGCACACGTGTCTTTATTCGGGTCTCCAGACTCATTCAGGTTGAAGAAATCGTGGAATTTCTGAGGGACACAATATTGTTTACGTATCAGATATAGATCAGCTGAGCCACGGACAGACTGACGCTGACCGCTGAGATCAGCTGATTATCATGAACCCTCAGACCATTACAGAAAACAACAACAGCTTTGTGCAGGGATAACATGTTTTTTCGTTTTAAAATCCTTCAGAAATAGAACACACTGCCAACCAAACGTTTAGTGTTGTTAAGACTTTCTAATGTTTCTGAAAGAAGGCTCTGCTGCTCACCAGACAGCATTTATTTGATCAAAAATACAGTAAAAATAGTATTATTCTCAAATATTATTGCAATTTAAAATGTAATTGTTGCAATTAATTCATTTCTGTGCTGCAAAGCTGAATTTTCAGCATCATATAGTGTCTTTCAAAAGTTTGGGATCAGAACGTTTTTTACTGTTTTTTAAAGAAGCTTCTTTGATGTATATACATATATATATAGAGAGAGAGAGAGAGAGAGGTTGGATGTACCTTGGCATCCAGAGTGGCTGAAGCTACGATCAGACGCAGGTCTCTGCGCTTCTTCTGAATCTGTAAAGAGAGAGAAAACAGTGAGAAGGAAAACCTCACACACACGCTCACACAGATCACAGATGATAGAGAGCACCTTCTTCAGGAGGCCGATGGCGATGTCAGTGTAAAGCGTTCTCTCGTGAGCTTCATCCAGCATGATCACACTACAGAAAAACACCAACGATACCATCAGATATCAGAAACCTCTCGGAGCACATTAGGCCTGTCAAAATGGCTGAAAACTAAACTCAAATTTTGTACTTAAATATTATCAATATTAGAGTTATACTTTAACTTAAAAGGCATGATTTCAGTTAGTATAAACAAGGCTTTTGGCTTCTCTCCTGAGGCCACAAGAGGGCACATCAAGCAAAATATTACTAACGCAAGTTTAAGCAATAAAATAACACCACTATCTTTGGCAATAGCCACAAATACACTGCATGAGTCCTACCTCCCATAAATTTCTTACAGTAAATAGATCAAAATGTAATTTTTGATTAATAATATGCATTGCTAAGAACTTCATTTGAACAACTTTAAAGGTAATTTTCTCAGTATTTAGATTTTTTTGCACCCTCAGATTCCAGATTTTCAGCTTATTTATTCAGTTTTTAGATCATGCATTAATCTCAATTTCCCAAAAAATTGACCCTTAAGAGTGGTTTTGTGACCCAGGGTCACATTTAAGTTGCTTAAACAGTACTAAACAAAACAGCATCATGTAAGTATCCATAGTTTAATACAAAAGACTAAAAAACAATCAGAAAGAGTGCTTCTTCATTTAAAAACATGAGATGAGAAGTCATAATGAGGGGCTAGTTCAAATTTTAAAAAAGATCTTGTTTAGCTTTAGTTCATACAGACATATCTGCTAAGTAGGGATTTTCTTTTTTTTTTTTTTTTTAGCACTTTTTGTTAGAAAATGTTTATTTACTATTTATTTTATGTTTTTATAAGGTATGTAACATTCTGATACTTAATTTCCACCACAAAAACATTCTTAACAATTAAAAGTTTGGTAGTGTGTAGGTCTGAATTTTTATGTCGTCATAACATGATTATATATTCAGAGGCATAAAAGGACCCTAAAATGACAACAATTGACAAATGACAAAAAGCCGAACACGGCTCAGCCAATCAGAATCAAGGACCTGAGCTATTTGATGTTTTTCTTCACCTGTACTTCTTCAGCAGCGGGTCAGACATCATCTCCCGAACCAACATGCCATCTGTCAGAAACTGAGACAGAGAGAAGAGGACATGACTGTAGAGACACACAGCAGAGGAAGCACTACTGAAGCAGAGTGTGTGTGTGTGTGTGTGTGTGTACCTTGATGCGTGTGGCGTGCGGGTCTGAGCAGTCATCAAAGCGGATGCTGTAGCCCACCTCATGGCCCAGATACGCCCCGCGCTCCTCCGCCACGCGTCCGGCCACCTGAGAGCACAGGACACATCAGACAGGGCCCGCACGCTCAGATCAAAGCCAAGAGAAGAGGTACATACAGATGTGGCAGCCACTCGCCGCGGCTGGGTCACGCCGATCACCTTCCCGTCCGCCGCCCATCCCGCCTCCAGCAGGTACTGCCCAAACACCAGCACACACTTAAACTCAACACACTGCCGAGTTTACTGATTTGACATTGAAATATTAACTAAATCCACGCAGCCTCAGACATCTTCAGCAATCAGCAAAAAACACATCTCTAATCGTTTGAGAGTCGACGAGCAAATATAAATATATACATATTATAAGACAATGAAAGTGTTTTTGACCTCCATGCATGTCAAGCTGTTGTTGAAGTCTCCCAAAACCAAAATACGAACCCTTCATAACAGGGGCACTTTGAAAACTTCAACACAAAACATGTAAAAATACACAATCTAATCCAGGTCAAGCTGTGACGTATCGATCTGTTGTTGGTCACACGGTGTCACGTGATGCAAATTGGCAGGTCAGAGTTCACTAAGCCTGATCTTTGGAACGCAGCACAATGAGAAGGCTTGTGTCTCCGGTCTGACACGACACATGTGTATGAATGGAAGGACAAGTGCAGTGTAAGCGCCCTCTTAGATTGATATTGACTGATTGAGGAAAAGCTCTGCGTCTGGTTGGTCAGCGCTGGACAAACCTGTGGGATTTGTGTGCTTTTTCCAGATCCTGTTTCTCCAACAATCACCACAGTCTGGAAACTCTCCACCAGATACAGGATGCTGTTTCTGTGCTGGAAGCAAAAACAAACATCATTTACAACTGCACTATAAAATAAAAGTGCACTGTAAATATGCCAACAAAATTATAAAATGAAACACGGTTAAAGAATAACATCAATTTTGTTACATCTACTAATGAAAATGTAAAGGTAGCAGAATAAAATCATAATTAGTGAAAACCTTCAGGGCTTAAACTGAATATTCATCCAACACTGAGATTTAATATATTATTATTATTATCAATATATTTTATATTAAACATTATGACCACTTCAATCTCCTCATAAGCACTATAAGAGTTTATGAACAATCGTAAGAGGATGATGATAGTGTGGACACCTTGAAGACGGGCAGTCTCTGCCTCTGTTTCTCTATGGAGAGCGCTGTGTGTGGGTTATAGACGATGGGGGAGCCGGTGGTCTCAGTGCTCAGGTCTCTCTCCTCACACACACCTGGAGCCTCTGAGCCTAAAACACACAGATCAGCGCAGACGGGATAAATGACTGAATCAACTCATCCTAGCGCCCTGGCGCACGTTGTGTTGTGTTGCTGTGATGGGATGGTGTTATAACGTTAGGTCCATGCAGCACTGCAGTCACACACTCATACATCAAACAGACACGCAGCTCAGCGCTGCTGCAGCACGCCCTCACTCTCTACAACTATTACCAGACACTATACGAGCGAACATGTCAGGATAACTCTGTGAGAAGTGATATGAATTTTACCGGGTTTCCAGAATTTCATGGTGGAGTGGGGCGCCGCCATGATGCACTACGTCATCGACGTTAGTGACGCGTGCGTGAACTCGTCATTCAACGCTAGAGGACGACAAAGTCATTCAAACTGCTTTTAAATCAAAGAAATACACTAAAAAATACAACTGTTAAAATATTTTACCGTATAACTGAAAAATAAATAAATAAATGATGAAAATGAACACGTGTAGGTCAAACTAGATTAAAACAGTGTCCAGCCCTGCTGGTTTAAGTTCTCAAAAACAGAGGTCCCTTTTGTGTTGGGCCTAGTCTCTCAGCTCATATCAGAACTGCCTTAGCTTTTAAGTCTACTCTTAAAACAGAAAAGGAACAGGATGAGGAATACATGAATATTCCTGCGGTAAAAAAACAAAAGCTCATCCGCTCAGAACTAGGTAATCAATCCGATTTAATAAAGGTTTAATACTACATACCCTGACATATATCTAATTAAACAGCATTTCGATATACCAATGGGTCATAGATAATAAACCTAAAAATAAATAAGTATAGACAAATACATTATCACGAAATAAATGCAGCTGTTTTTCACTCTGTTATTGACTCGGGTTAATAATCCATTCATATATGCATATTATGGTCACAGTTTGGTACTATGCATAGGCAACATTTAAAATACTAAAATATTCTAGTTCAGAATAATAACGGGCTTCCTGAAGGAGTTTAAAGCTCAAATCTAAGACCTTTTTCAAGACTTGAAGACCTGCACTAATCAAATTTATACCATTTTGTGTCGTATTGAACTGTAAAATCTCTGTAAAAACCCTCATTTTAAGTTTTATAAAATTATACATTTAATTTTTAACATTTCACCTTTACAATTAAACGTATTTTAGTGCTGTCAAATGATTCAGCGTGATTAATCGCGTCCAAAATCAGTTTTTGCTTACATTATATAGTGTGTGCTGTGAACTGTATATTTATGTATTTATATTTATACACACATGTATATTTTGAAAAAATGTTTATATATTAAACAATTATATATATAAAAAAGATTATAAATATACAAATGTATATACATTTAAATGTTCTCAAAATATATACTGTGTGTGTATTTATATAAACAAAATATACACAGTAAACTTACATATTATGTAAACCAAAACTTTTATTTTGAATGTGATTGATCGTGATTCATCACTTGACAGCACTAGTATTGTTACATTCATTTAAACAATAAACCATTGTATAAACTAAAAAACCTGTAAATGCATTTTATTGTTTTTGACTTTTATAAAGCATTATCTTATCGAATATCGATCATGCTTATTGAAAAAAAAGGACATAAACTCTCTGTTTGGGCTTTTCGGGACAGCAGAAATTGAAGAATATGTCTATTTTTAATGACTAAATTTAAGACTCTTTAAGGACCAGCGGGAACCCTGTTAATAATAATAACAACTATAACGGAGGGCCGCTTGGTTTGACAGCGTCTTGTGTGTGAGTGTTACTCTACTGACAACAGACCTTTTCTGCCTGCAAAACCTCACAGACTGGACTTTACTGGACTTGCTGCAAAGTCCATCAGAACTGGAGCGGAGCGTGTGTTAAAAAGTGTAGGGCAGACAAAGCCCAGCTTTATTTGATTCTCCAAAACATTTCATCCAGAAAATAGTCTCTTTACGGCCTCAGGTACATCTCTCCTTACTCATGACAAGCTTACAGTCCGTTCGCATTTCCATCAATACGCTGTAAAATACTGAGCAGTTTGTTACATCAACAAGACATACGAAATACTTTAATACATTATGGATTGGATAAAATTAACCGTACAGAATTTACACACACCTATCTGATTTTACTGGTCATAACAGAGTAAGACAATCTGTGTTGAATGCTAATCGTGAAAGAAACTAAGAAAAACATAAAATTAAGTTAAACCCTGCTTGATACGGCGGCAATCAAACAAGAAAAAGCAGAGAGGACGAACAGAAATAACAGTTATTAACCCAACAGCCTTGGCAGTGCACTGGACAACATCAGCTTCAGATTTCAATGAGCCCTGGGTTCCAGAAGGTTATTAACGTGTCTTGTACCCACGATGCACCTCTTCCTCCGGCGCACACATGTTGAAGGTAACATATGCAAACGCCTGGGAAAAGTAGCTCCATCCAGCTCTTCCAGATCACATTAAATATATGTCCATCTCTGTGTGTCCTGCAGTCCTCAGTCGTAGTGTAGCGCCGTGTAGAAGATGATCCACACCACCTACACACACACACACACAGCTGTCAGACCCTACAAAGCGCTAGAAGTACGCCTTTTAAAAACAAGTCCAAACAAATGC
>JAUCMR010000057.1:1125190-1137930 GCA_032357425.1 Enteromius argenteus
ACATTGTTGTGGTCCTTTCTCGTTATATATATTGCCTTTCGTGGCCCCAAATCCCTATCATTTGGAAGGTTAACTTGTTCCTGGGTATGTTTGCTTGCTGCTGTCTAAGATTAGTAAATTGAAAGTGACCTATATTTTTAGTAGGCCTTGGCAGTCATAACCATTTGGATCAGAAATGAACTCCAGTGCATTTCTTTTTCCTGTGTTGTTGTTGTTTAGTGAAAACACTGTTTAGCATTAGGATGTGTGCATGTTGAAATGTATTTTTTTATCACTTTTGTGGCATGAAATGTCATTCACTTAAAACAACAAAAGTGAAACTTTTTCTGTAAGGGGATGGGGTGTTTTAGGACGCTCCGTAAACAGAAAGAGAGCCAGTTAAAGCTTATTTGAAAGTAGCTCAGTCATCAGAGACAAACGTAAGAGCAGCTCTTCCCTTTTGTACTGTAAGTGAAAAGACATTTAAAGATGGGTCAATAGGTAGTTTTTTGATATTTTAGTATAGCAACTAAATTGAACTTCTGTGGTTCTTAAAAGCTTTTGTTTTTTCTTTACAGATGCTCTGATGCCTGAAACCATTAAGGACATTGAATACTTACAATGAACTGATGATCATGTCCATCAACAAGTTCTCAGTGGATGTTCAATAAGAGGGGATAACCATCTTAATTAATCAGGACTCTCACTGGAGACTAAGTTGATAGAAATATGGCTAGCAAAAGGAAGTCGTCTGTTCCGTGCATGATTCCTGTAAAAGCCATGCATCTGCAGGATGACTTTGAACGGGGCAGACTGTCCCCTTCAACCAAGGACATTGGCTTTTCCGTTACAGAGGAAGCAAGTGGAAAAAGCAGTCAAAGTTTGGATGAGTCTTCTGGGCAAGAAGCAGCTGATACCCCTAAAGATGGCGGTATTTACACTTGTAGGCCATGTAACTTTGAGACCCAGGACCTAAATCTTTTTCTTGATCATGTCTACAGTGGGCACCCTGATTTCCGCATTGACCCTTGTTTTCTTTGTGTGGATTGCGGGATTAGTGCTGCAAAATTTGAGGGCTTGGCACTGCACAATGCCCGTGTCCATCCGAGTACAATAAACACCACACTTCAGCTCAAAAAGAAGGAAAATAGAATCATAGTAGAGCAGAGTCTTTGCTTGGAACCTTGTGAAAGCACTAGCTCAAAAGAATCTGAGATTTCCATCACCAAGACACCAATCATGAAAATGCTGAAGGGTAAATCAGAACCCAAGAGGATTGTAGTTTCTCACCCTGCAACTGATGACCCTGCCCCCGTTATTACCAAAGTGGTGGAGAAAAGTGACTCTCCTGCAGTTACAGTCACTCATGTGCCCACTATTGTACACAATGGAGCAGCCGGCAAAGTTGCCCTGCCATCGGCTATACAGATTGTGAATGGCTCTGGGGCTTTGCCCATGCTGAAGACAGCTGTTACACAAGTCGTATCCGTTGTGCAGAACAAAAGTCTCAATCAACAATCTGCTCCAATCACTGTCTCCTCATCCCACTCGTCTTCGGCATCCTCATCATCAAGTACTAAGAATCTTCCAAAAATAATGATCCCCCTAAGCAGCATTCCTACTTACAACGCATTCATGGACAATAGCAGTTTCTTAAAGACGTCCTTTAGCAAGTTCCCTTATCCAACCAAGGCTGAGCTTTGCTACCTTACTGTAGTCACCAAGTATCCCGAGGAGCAGATCAAGATCTGGTTCACAGCACAAAGGCTGAAACAAGGAATCAGCTGGTCTCCAGAAGAAATAGAAGATGCTCGCAGAAAAATGTTCAACACAATTATACAGGCAGCACCTTCAAATGGCCAGCAGCAACGTCAGACCCACCACAATACTCAACCAACTATCACAGTTCTGGGCACAACTGGCATCCCTCATATCTTACAAGGTAGCCTTGTTGGGCAAGGAGGGGTGATTGTTACCCAGCCAATGATGGCTAATGGAATTCAGGTCAGCAGTGCCCCCGTTGCATTAGCCGTGACGCCTAAACCTCAGGCTGCTGCAAAGCCTACGATGCAGGCCAGACCCGCCGCAGCCCTGGTAGCCGATAAAGGAATCAGCATGGTTTTAGGCACTGTTGGTAGTAGCAGTAGTGGAAATTGCAGTAGTAGCAGCAGCAGCAACGCTAGTACTAGCAGCGGTTCAAGCAGTATTAGTAGTACTAGCAGCTTATGTAGCCAGGCTAGTGTAATCAGTATTGGTAGCATCAGCCCTGCTAAGTCTAATAGCAACAGTAATGTTAAGGTCAGTACACCGGGTACTAATGCCACTTGCATTCAGAGCAATGGTAACATTGTGAAAAGTGAGGGTAAAGGCAATTCTGAGGCTAAAAGCAACATTAAGAGCAAGGACATTGTTTCTACTCCAAGCACGACCTCGGCATCTACGACTACAACAGATGCCGTACCAAGTAAATCAGACTCTCCTGTCTCTATGAACTCTCGTATATTCTCCACCACTAACTTCCTGGACCCCAGCTTTAACAAAACCAAAAAGTCCCAGGAACAGCTGGCAGCCTTAAAGGAGAGCTTCCTTGTTAACCAGTTTCCTAATCAAGAGGAAGTAGACCGACTTATAAGCCTAACTGGTCTTTCTGTACGTGAAGTGCGGAAGTGGTTCAGCGACCGCCGCTACCACTTCCGGAATCTGAAGGGTTCAAGGTCAAGTGGCGGAGGTCAAACTGTTACTAGTGGTAGCATTTCCCAACTGGACACTCTTGCTGCTGTGGACCTGTCCGAAAACAGTACACCCCCAGAGAGGCCCAAAACTCCCCAGCAATCACCTCTCAGCCCCGCACAGACATCATCCCCCCCAACTCCAACACGACGTCCTCCACGACCCCCATCACCAGATTTCACGGCGATACGGTACAAAGAGCGAGAGCCCCACCAGGTTCGCGCTTTGGAGTCCAGCTTTGCACAGGACCCAGATCCACCTAGTGAAGAAGTTGACAGGTTAAGAGCAGAAACAAAGATGACTCGCCGTGAGATCCACGGTTGGTTTGCAGAGCGGCGGAGGAAGGTAGCAGCAGAGAAGAAGAAAGAGGAAGCTGAGAGGGCAGAAAGGGGAGATGATGATCTGGTAGGAGAAGCGGAGGAGCATCAAATAAACAAGGAAAAAACTGGCAATGAGGAGACTCATGAAGCTGAAGATTCCTGCAAGGAAGCGCCAGACGACAAAGAAGAGAAACAGAAGGATGAGAACGGTACTGAGCCGAAAGTTAACCCGATCAAAATCAATCTCAAAATGCTGAAAGTTACTGAATCCAATGGAAAAGGTGAACCTGAGGGTGGTCAAATGAATGAGGCTACCAAGGTGGCACAATCTACAACTGTTCCTCAGACCTCCCCATACCGAGGTAAGAAAACACCCGAACAGCTCCACCTGCTGAAGCAAGTCTTTGCACGCACCCACTGGCCCAGTAGTCCCCAGTACAATGAGCTGATAACTAAAACAGGCCTACCGCGACCAGAGGTGGTGCGTTGGTTTGGAGACTGCCGTTATGTCCTGAAGAATGGTCAGCTCAAGTGGCTTGAGAGTTACCAGACCATGGTAGATGAGGAAGACTTCCAGAAAGATAACATTAGTGTCCTAAAGGAGCACCTAGATAAACATGGGAAACTAGATGAGACTAAGTTGGAGGATATTGTCAAATCAAGTGGGTTAGGTGAGGAATCAATCCGACGGTGGTTTGCAAATAAGACGCCACTTTTATTGGAGGAAAAGAACTCTGAGAGCACAGGAGGTGTGATGACTGGATCATCATCTGCAACCCCAACTGAAGCTGCTCCAGCATCACAGCATGCAGATCAAGAAGATGTAAGGGTGGAGCAGTCAGGAAATATCCTAATCTCTAAAGATCAAACCACCAAGTCAATAGCTGAGATATCAACAAGTACTAAACAAGGTGATTAATGTTCTGTCATTTACTTTATAGCTTGTTTGAGGATGGGATTAGCCCTTATATTGTTTCCAGTATGTGGTTGGTTTTGTATTTAATACTTGTCTGTTTGTTTTCGCAGAGTCTGACTGAAGAGGAGAGTTGATGTATGAATGAATGTGAAGATATCAGCCCATGGGATTACAGCACATGTGGCCTTTATTTGAAGGCTTTTTTTTTAAACAAATGACAGATACTATACTTTAACAGGAGCACTGGATATCTTAAAAAAACGCCCACAATTTCTCTTTTTCTCCAAGACTCACAAACTGTCCCACTGTTCAAAAACATGGTGTGGATTATCAAAGGTCAGGATGCACCCCTTCACCAGCCAGCTGCTTTTTCTATTTGAATAGGATAGAGGGGAAAACAGACCTCGTCTTTGTGAAGAGACAGACCCAAGTTGAAGTAAATGGAGATGTGTCTTGGATGTATCCTAACTTTTTCTTCTGGGGAGGAATTACCATTTTTAGGGGATTTATGGTGGTACGAAGCGCAAACTGCACAGCTCTCATTGAGCCCTTTTGTATTTCTTAAAATATGACTGACATAATTGCACCTCAGAGAGGTTGAGTTATATGCTGTAGGTGAGCATCAATACCACACCACTTTTTTTCCTGAAATGTCATTAAACCCATAAAATCATGATTTGTGTCACAACAGATTCACCAGTGTGAACGCTTAGGCTTGTATGATTTTTACAAATATTATTTGCAGAATAAATTTAATATTAAAACATGGTCATGGATTTTCCGCCTTGAAAAGAAAAACATCACCTTTTCATTGTTGAATAAGTACTTTATTCTCAGGCTTGATTATGTTTCATATGAAAAGCAAAATTAAAACATACTTCCTCCAATATAGCATAGGCACATTACAGAAAAGGCTTGGTTTGTAAATAAGAACATTGGTAACAAAACGCTGATGCAAGAAAGCATAGAAAAAGGCATACATGTCCAACAGGGAATCTTTCGTTGATGTATATATGTATACATACACCAAGGCACATGAAAGATGATGCAAGATAACAGCAGAAACTAATTTACAGACTAGAGATGGGCTACAGAAGTACAAGGAAAGGGATTAACACTGAAAACAAATTGAGGGAATGTTGGCTAATTAGGAATAAATGTAAGGGAACTTAAGCAAAATCCCTCTGAAGGAGTTCAGCCTTGTCTTTTCCTCTCAATACTCAGGAAGTGATTATGGTCCCTGTGTCTTTCTGTAATATTTCTAGATTGCATAATGCAATTCGCTATACACTAGAAAAAGAGAGGCATGGCAATTTATACATGCATCCAAAGGCGCAAGCTGGTTGCTTGAATTGCACATCCCTCCAATGTTAAAATGCCCCTTGTTTACAATTTTCAAATTAGTTAGCATTCCTGTATGTGCCCAGTCTGGGGAAATCGAGGAGTAAATTCTGGAGCGTCTTGCAGACTCTGAGCTGTCATGCACAGAACCACATAAACACTGTGACAATACTGCCATAACATAGCAGCCACAAGGCAAAAAAAAGGGGAAAAAAGGCAAATGAGTCTATAAAAACACACCTGGACCCCATGGTCAAACGGAGAGCAAGGTAAAGCATCAGTGATGGGGAAAATAATGTAACAGTATCATAATGGCTTCTCAAATGGCTGTTAGACACTACATGATTCTCAGAACTAGACGGCATGTGTATGTGTGCAGTTTGGTAACATCTCAACCTCTACTGGCTAAACAAGAGAACTGCATGAGACTTAGCTACAATAAATATGGCCTCGTTTTTACTGTACATCAACTGTAAATACTGATAAGCAGTCTTAGCTGGTTTATTAATCAATGACAAACTGTTTTAGGGCAATAATATGGCATGACATAAAACTATGACAGCTTGGCACAAGGTATACATCTAAAGAAAGACTGACCTTACTCCTGTCCACAACAGAAAAAACAAAACATCCATATTTTCTGAATTATTCTACGTTCTAACCCAATGAACTGAGACAGACTTTTTTTGGTCCAAATTTTGTGTGTAAACCACCTGCAGAATCTACCTTTGGCTTTCTTTAAACAGACATCATGTTTAACACGCTACTAAATCATACATAAAATGTCCTCCCTATTTGGATCTGAGAAGACAAAACAATGAAAAACCTTCAGGAACAAGACTTCTCAATTACTGAGAAACAGTAATAGATAAACCACAGAAATGGTGTTATAGGGATAAAACATTCTGAAATGAGATGGTCCAAGTACTGTAAACTAAATACATGACGTTTCTGATGCTCCCGTAGCCTGAAAAACCCCACCTGAGCTGTTAATGAATTCAAGTCCACCCGTGCAGACTGGCACAACATAACACAAGGAGAGTGATATTGCTCTCTGGTCACTTGATAAAGTAAAAGTTAAATGTCGAAGAATGTCTTCCTGATGCTCGGATGAAGTCTCCCATACTGCCTTCTGCCTGTCTTAAAAAAAAAAAAAAAAAAACGAGCATCCTGGGACGTGTCAAACAGTTTAGTCTATTAACTCTGACAGAGGGAAGAAAATACGCAAGAATGCAAGAAACGCAATTAAAAAGGCCAAGCCCTCATGTTAAAACGCATAGAAAAAAAACAATAACATTACGAAACAGATGTTTAAATAATAAAAATAATCTGAAATGAAATAAAAAATCTGGAGTGAGAGGCTCTTTGAGAGCAGATCAGCTGCAACGCTTTTCTAACCGACAGCAAAAATGGGGCACACACACATTTATATATTCATATATATAAGCCAGAGAGATAGAGTAAAGAAAAAGTATTATTACTCCATAAATGTTAACCTGGAATCGGTTTCAAAGTGATGAATGATACAGCCCCCACTCAATTTTGAAACATTGGCTTTGTCCTCGAGTCTCGTGCTGCATCAGAACACCCCCGTCCCGCCCGCTGCAGGTTCAGATTGTAGCTAAGCAGATAATTGTTCGTTTCTGTCCGTGAGCCGCAGCTCTGTTCACGCCCCGCGCAGCCAGGAGCGGGAGAGAGTCGCAGAGAGAGGGAGATCTGTCCGAAAACGCTGGCGACGACGATTTCCACAGAAGCGGGTTTCACGGCAGTCCTTGACATCATCAGCTCTGTGGGACCCTCGTCGCTGGCCATGCGTCCGCTCCGTCTGTCCGTCGCACGCCCGGCCGCTCGGGTTACGCTCGGTTATCGGCGCTGACGCGAGCCCTGCGGAGCCTGACAGAAGAAACAAATGTCACACACATAAGAAATCAACCATATAGCCTTGCTTCTGATCATCAGCATTAGATCCGGTCCAGCCACTCAGAAGAGACCATGGATCTTAAACCAGACACAGTTATGAACACTGGTAGCCTCTGTCTGGCCAAAACAGACCAAATCTGCACGAGCTTCTGTACACAGCTGATGAAAAAAATTTGACAATCAACCATCTTTAGAGCAAGCATACCTTCTGTTCTCGTGGTCCAACAGCGCCTCCTGAGACACTCTGAAGTCATCCAGCGGAGACTGGTAGCGGGCCTCAAACGATCCCTCCCGGCCGCGATACCCCAGCGCCTGGCCCGGGGACGAGGGCAGGGGGGACATGGAGGACGTGGAGGAGGTGGAGCTGGTGTCCCCCATCCGCTCCCGGCCCACCTGCATGGCCATAGCCATCGCCCCCACCGTCGAGAAGGGACTCAGCATCTCGCCGTTCTCATGCTGCGGAAGAAACCAGCCGGTCATTACCATACAGCATAAGAGTCGATGAATAAGTAGTGTTTCTACTTGCTGCGACGCTCACCCGTCCTCTGACGATGTCCATGTGCACCAGCAGAGACGCCAGCTCCAGATCCTCACTGTAGCTGTTCTTCAGCGGGACAGACCGGTAGCCTGCAGACCCACATCAGGAACATTATCTATCTTCTCCTCATCAGAAAAACCCTGATCAACTACTTTAGGTGTGTTTAATTAGCACTAGTGTTTCTAGTCCCCCTGGGAAGTTGACAAGTCCTAATTATGACATCTGGTGCATTCAGATCAGTGAGGTCACAACAACCACAAAGTGGTGTAAAATAAATTATGTGCATCGTGCTTTTGTTTTTTCCATTTCTTTTTATGAAGGCGATGCAAACTGAATCATTATATAAAGAGTTTATTTACAAAAACATAACTCCTTTTTTATCATGTTTGTTATTACGTAATGATGTTTTTATTCTGTTTTATTGTGTTAGCTGTGTTGTTTTGTCATGTACAATAAAGCTGTTAAATATACAAAACATTATAGAACTGCCATAGAATATATGAAGAGTTTATTGCAAAAACAGACTTTAATAATCTTTAATAATAATTTTTTTCTCCCTTGTGCAATCCAGAGGTTGGCCCAAAGGCTTATAAATGCTTCATAATCGTGCTAAACCAAAAGATTTAATAGAAGAAAAATAGTGTTTTTACTTTACTCAAGGACATTTAAGAAGTATCTAGTAGTAGTTCTCTAAAAAAATAAATAAAATAAAATAAAAACTTTACTTCACTACAAAGCACGTCATACTTTTTTGTTTGTTTTACTTTAATACTTACGATTAAAATGTAGTACTTTCTTGTACTGAAGAAAATCCTTGAATTACTTTTACCAGAGTAAAAGCAAGAAAGTAATAGATTTCTAATGTAACTAATTATTAAATCTAGTGCCGTCAAACAATTAATTGAGATTAAATGTATCCAAAGTATTGATTAATCGTTTGACAGCACTAAAAATGATATTTAATCTGTAAAGTAGTGCAGTAGAAGGAACAATATTATACTCTGGAATGTTGTAAAGTAAAGTGTTCTGAAGAAAAAAAAAGTACAGACACTTGACAAGAACTTTTAAAGCAGAGTACAAATACTACTGTCCAACTCTGTAAGACAGTGGTCCTCCAGCAGCAGGACTGGACACCCTGACTTATTTAGAGCACAAAGTGGTCATTGTTTTGCGAGCTGTACCTGTTTTGAGGCAGTTGATGGGGAACGTTGCCTGGGCGAGAAAGTTCTGGTCGTTGAACATGTCTATTTCATAGACCACGAAGCGCAGGAAGGCAAAGGAAGGGTTGCAGACGGTAAATCTGAAGGGTTTTCTGGGCCAGGTGGGGTTCAGACCGTTGTCCGCTGAGAGTCAAACAGGTACATCTTTGAGTGACCCCACATACCCCTATGATGTCTGTTCTTATGTGTTGTCGGGTTTGCACCTCACCTTCAGAGTCGGTCCTCTGCTTGGCGTTGTCATATTCTGCTCCGCAAACTTCGATCTCGATGAGAGGGCAGACGATACCTCGGCCGTGTTTGGGCAGGTGGCGCGCTCCCAAAACCTTAGAACAGTTTCAGTTTGATCATTAGCAACTGTTTGGTCACTCCCACATGATCAGTATTGGCTGATAACCAGCTTCCACTCGAGTGAACAAGACCAAACACTGTGTGTGTCCTTTGCATTGTGTTTGGTAACACTTCACCAGAAGCCAAACACACAGTAGTGTCTTTTCTTTAGAATTTGAATAATTAGTGATATTGTTTTTAGGAGTAAAAATGACAAAATAAGTCATCAAAGTGAATTTAAGACCAAATCAAGAACAAACATCTGCAAGTGGCCTCAGAAAAATGTGAAGGGAAACATTAGATCACTTTATTTTAAGGTCCAGTTCTCGCTGTTAACAAACCATTAACTATGACTTTTGCCTCAAAATCCTAATTAGCTGCTTATTAATATTTAGTAAGGCAGTTGTTAAGTTTATGGCCAATATGTTAATCCTAATAATCAAGTAGTTAATAGTGAGAAGTAGTCCCTAAACTGAAGTGTTAGTGAAGATTCTTTAAACGGTACGAGTGAAGCAGTCCTGTGGTGGTGCAGCTGTACCTCTATGCTGAGCGTGATGGGCTCCACTCCTCTCAGAGAGTGCCGGTCAAACGGGTCGAAGGTGTCGTCTCTCATGATGGACGGCTGCAGCACGTAACCGCTCCTGCCGTTCAGCATGAAGAGAGCCTGGTTCATCTGCATGGGCTTATCTGCAGAGAAACCATTGCTCTGTTAAACTTTCTCAAATGCTGCAGTTTCTTCAAACTACATAAAAACCCTTGTCAGACCAGCAAAATTAATCACAAATGTTGTCCCAACTAGTCAAACACCGTTGTCTGGACGAAAAATACCATATGTGACCCTGGAGCACAAAAGCAGCCCTCAGCAGCACAACAATACATTGTATTGGTTAAAACTTTACATTTATTTTTATATGCAAAAAATCATTAGGATATTAAGTAAAGATCATGTTCCATGAAGATATTTTGTAAATTTCCAACCGTAAATATATCTGAACAAATTTAAAGGTGATTTTCTCAATATTTAGATTTCCCAGCATGCATTGTAGCATGAAAAAACTACTGTCATATAATTATTGTTTTGCTATTTTCATTTAAACTTTTTTTGTTGTTGCGTCATTATTGTTAGTTGTTTGTTGTCACCGTTCTTGAGGTTAGTGTGTGTAGTTTTGAGGCTTAGAGTGTGCTCAACCACTGATATCCGTTTCCTCAACACCTTAGTCTCCTTTCACAAACAAAGAAGACAGTGTCTACATGTTAGACCAAGTTAAGGTCCTTGCACCTGAATCTGAAATTTTCATAAGCATTTTTTTTTGTATTCGTCATCAATTCCTATCAAAATGCTTGCTACAGATGTGAAAACGCAACCTGATCCGATTTTTTGATTTTGATTTTTTTGAAAAATTTGATCGTTTCAGTGGCAGTGTGTAAAAGGTGTGAAAATTTGGGACTCGGTGTGCAATGGGCTTTATCCTTTATGGTTTATTATTCGTTAACACATAAAATCAATAATATGGTGACTGTTTAGTGTCTCTTTCAGGAAACAGAAAAAGTCAAATGACCTCATCATAGTTGCTATGAACACCATGGAACAAATTTACACTGGCCTAACGAAGAGTCTGGACCGAGCAGAACTAAAGCACTTTAGTTGAGAGAGCATCTAGTTTTCGCAGCGAGAGGCGGTGCTCACCTGCGGTCTGGAAGTTGAGGGCCACCAGCTGACTTCCACACAGCCACATGGGTAAGGGGTCGTAGTTGGACGAGTCCAGGCGCTGGCCGCGAGGGTAGATCCGCGACAGCTGCAGACGGTTGTACTGCAGGAACTTCTTCCCTTTGATGCGGTTCACATACTTCTCCGCTTTGGTCTCGGGAAACGAGGACATGTCCCGGAAACAGGCGCGCTCCGTCCCAATTTCTGAGAGACACAGAAGAGGCTTCCAGCATTTGTGTTTTATATTAAAGCTGTGTCTCCCAAACCTGTTCTTAGAGACACACACACCTGACTCAACTCATCAGACAGATACCAGACACCCAAAATGACTACTGTCTACAGGAACAGTGTTGGGAAAGAAATAGAGCACCATGGGAAAAGGTGCTGCAGCTAGATGATAGAAACTCACTTTACCATGTCTATATATTACATTTAACTTTGAGCTGAGCAATACAGTGTATTTCTGTCTATCGTATACAAATATATCTGTGCTACTGAAGTCATAACCCACTCAATAATGACAGTTGCTGATTTTATATTAAGTGGTCAAGTTTTTATACAAGTATAGGTCAAGTATTTTTTTTTTGTACAAATGGTTTTACCTTTAGTTAATGTTAATAATTCTGGTTAATACACGTTATGAAAGGAGTAGGAGAAACTCTTGAGGGATCAGTGAGCATGAGTTTTTAAAACTGTCCATGTCTTACTGTCTTCATCAAAAGGAACCGGTCGACAGTAGATGACGAGGTCTGACAGCTCTAGAGCAATCTTCTTTCTTCTCTCCATCATTTTTCCCTCCTCAAGCTGACGGAGAACAAATAATCATTAGTCATCAACACCGTCATACAGAACGCGTGTCACAAAAAAAACATTCTTAGAAAACTGCATACATTTTAGATACATTTGATCACATGATTTACAAGACGGAGAACAAAAAGTAGAAAAACGCGTACATTTTAGGTCAACTTGATCACAAGACTTGCAACCTTTTATAAGTTTGAAGATTCCATATTTACTATTATTTAGTTATTTTGTGACAGACAGTATTATATATGTGTGTGTATATATATATATATTTGTGACAGAAAAAAAGCATAAAATAGAATCATTGGAGTTTGGATGGCACCTGGAGGCTGTTTGTGGTGTAACGCTTAAAACATTTATAGAAACCTACATTTTTTCATATCAACTTCAAATTTGGAACACAACTTCTTAGACACATGGCTTTAAGTTTATATCAACTTCTGCTATAATCTGCTGACTGTCATCTTTAGAAAGAAACCAACCTTAGGTCTGTATTCAGAAGCTTTCATGAATTATAACAATGTAAGTTTGAATAGTGCACTTTTGTATGTTCTCAAAGGCAGGTGACAGGCAAGAGGTTTGGCATCAGCCGCTGAGAAAGCTCATCAGACGGAGACGGTCAGTTTCAGAGCAGCTGACCTTAGCTTCAGAGGTCATGGTGACCTCACGGATCTTCACCACCCAGTCCTTCAGCTCCTCTTGTGAACTTGCGGCGATGTCCAGCATGGGGCCGGTGCGAGGTGAAGTCACAGGCACCAGAGAGAAGACGAACTGTCTGCTGCCCTTCCCTTCAGGCCGGACCACTACAGGAGAGACGTACAGTTAACACCACCACAAACAACATGCAACTCAGGAGGTGCCAGGTCTCACAAACAATACCAGACCAACTGCAATTCATTACATTTATGTCAAAAAAACAATTCTCCATATGAAAGGT
>JAUCMR010000057.1:1164233-1178000 GCA_032357425.1 Enteromius argenteus
GAGCATGCAATGCATGGATTATTATTATTATTACACTATATAAATGGACAGAATCACTCCTCTAATGTATACTTTAAGTCGAGTGTGTGTAAACAGGTTAAACAGAGTTGATCTAATATTATATAGTTAATATTATATAGTTAATAAGATCACTTTATACGGATGCAACCAATGCAAACAAAACAAAACAAGAAAAAAAAATCACTGATGCTAATTAATAATAATAATAATAATAATAGTGATATTAAAAACTAAATTGTTTCAACACACCGAAGGCTACACAGAAAGATCGTAGCGTGTACATTGTTGGTAACGATGATGATGATGATGATGATGATGATAATAACACAGGTTTGTTTTGTCTTACCGTGTATGGATGCAGCTGGCTCTCTGGGACTCAGTAAAAGCAGAAACACAACGTGCAGTCTGTCCGCGATCTCAGCAGCGCTCATGTCGTCCTGTGCTCCTGATCAGACGCGGGTTTGGCGGATCCGAGCGGCGGCGGCGGCGGTGCGAGGTCTGCTCTCCGCCATGAGTGTAAGAGTGAGAGCCAGAGCCCTTCCCCCATCAGCCGATCCCTACAGCGCGGCGCAGCGCGGCGAGGCTCGGCCTCTTAAAGACACAGCGCCGCTCTCCAGACACCGCTGGAGCGGAGCGCTGGCGC
Organism: Enteromius argenteus; assembly: GCA_032357425.1. NCBI lineage: Eukaryota > Metazoa > Chordata > Actinopteri > Cypriniformes > Cyprinidae > Enteromius > Enteromius argenteus. The sequence goes on from JAUCMR010000057.1 coordinate 1,164,898, forward strand.
AGTGTGCACTCTCTGTGCTAAGTGTGGGAAATAGTACGCATTGAGGCTGTTTGGAATGGTATACTGCAATACTATACTCACCCGCTGATGAATTAGACACACAGGGTGACGTGTGGAATACATTACTAGTGTACTATATACTGCACAATATACACTGCGTACTACCTACTATTTAGTTTGAAAAGCATGTGAGACATTATTTAGTGTGGTTATGTTCTGAATGAAATACTAGCTGCACGTGTGCACGGTGTACTTCATGCTATTTATTATTAAAGTGTGTTAAATAGTATGCATTACGGCTGTTTAGTATAGTATGCTGCAATACTATACTTACTATTGTTGCACACACAGTATTTTAATGTTATGTATGAATTAGGCACACAGGTGACCAACAGTAGACTATTATTTTTGGAATACTAGCGTACTGCTTAATATATTCTGCACCGTTCGTACTGTCTACTACCTACTATTTTCTGAGTAAAAAAGTACTAGAAAGAGTGTTTAATTTGGTTATGTTCAGAATAGAATACTATTTGCTATATGTACTGTGTACTGGATACCGCTAAACTAAACCCAGACTGTTACATCTGAAGTCACATACTCTCTAGTACGTACTACATATTGTTTAAAACTAGTTTCAGAGAATATAAGCGGGACAAACCAGCATTAATAGCATTGCAAATTTTTTCCTGTTTTTTGAATACCATTAGTTTGGACATACTACTCTTTTGGTGCACTTTATTACATACTATATAGTATGTGAGTAGGCATATTCAAATTGAATACAATACTAGCATACTGCTTATTATATGCTGCACAGTATGGACTGTGTACTGCCTACTATTTGGTGTAAAAGGTATGTGAAACTGTTCAGTATATACTTTTTTATGTGAAATAGTATACGGTGGTTGTGTATAGAGTGAAAATTTAAGACATACAGTACATTAAAATAAGTAATTTTCCATTTTTTATATATTGTTTTGTTTTTTTGTCATTTTGGTAGTCTGATCGGATGTATTTAGAAGTAGTTCTGGTTCACTTCTTCCACTGGAAATGAAAATCTAGTGAGGTGCACTGATTGCATCGTGGCTGCACTGTCACGAAGTGTGCTCTAGATACTGCACATACTAGCAAAACCCCCAAAAATATGTTGCACTTCAGGACTGCTCTGTTGCTATTGTATTTTACATAACCTAACATAGTACAGAGTACAGTGTACTTACGTGCACATGCAGCACTGGCTACTTTTTCTTCATATCACTATCAAACCAGGATTTGAAGTCACAGTAACCACTGGAAAGATGTCAGTGGAGGAGAAACAGCTGATCACTTCATGAACTGACAGCAATGTATTTATCATTAAACACTCATTTGGGCTGAGCTGTATCCTTATAAGCTTCTCTTGGTCAACAGATTTCTGATTCTAAAACCCCTGAAGCACAGCTTTTTTATTTTTATTTTTTTTTAGAACAGCATATTCTGCAAATAAAAACTGGTACGCAGCATAATGTTTTAGCAGACATATATGCAATTGTGCAGTGCCCTCATAGGAAGAGGTTATAAACCAAAGCCGCAGGTGCAGATCGCCGCCTTCACGAAACATTCACACGTCCAAAGCACAAGACACAGAGGATGTGGGTACGACCTTGAAACCTTTATTCTAAGCATATAATGTTAATAAACAAATGCTTAAACGAGGAAAACCCTCTTCAGATGAAGTTTTTCCATATTTCTTCTGGAATGTGTAAATTCTTTTGCTACACAGGACAGTCTCTTTTGTTTTTTTTTACCAAATATCATCTCATACAAGTACTGAATATTATATGTATTATATGTAAATTACACATACATTTCTCAGTAAACAATGCTCATACAAATCATTAAAAATCAATCTTAAACAAAACATGGCTTACACAATTAAACTGTCAATAATTACACTGAATACATCACCTTCACAAAAAGGACCGTGTAACCTGATAATATCCTACTACACTAATGCAAAGCAAAATCAACAATGGAGCTCACATTGCCTAATAAATTACAGAAATACGAGGGCGTGTTTAATTGTGTTGTTAATCTTGAATACAACATTTACAACAACGTCTGTGCTCTAACCAGGTAACATGTGACTTCAGTGTAATTTACAGCCATTTAAAATACACAAAAAAGCAGTCCTACAGAGAGTGCCTTTTCCTTGATTGGTATAAAAAATATTTTCATTAGGTTTTTTCTTACTTTTTAAAATGTGGTATAAAACAGAACAGGGCTATAAACTTGGGTGAAAGATGGATAAAATGAAGAAGAAGCCTAGCTGCTTTTCATTTCTATGCTCTTAAAAACTGTAAGCGGAATCTTACAAGACTTCAAATTAAAAAGTGCATTAGCTAAAAGATTTCTATAAGTACATAGTGGTCAGAAACATGGTTTTCTATTGACGGTGCATATGATGGACTGTTTTATCTATGGATTCAGAGTTACCAACTGGAATAAACAAGTGGTAACTAGTGCTGTTCATGAGAAACTGTTATACCACAGCAAATCCTCAGAAATAAAAAAAAACAAAACAGTACGATTCTAAAAGGATACACAATATTAATGGCTATATTTAAAATCATATTCTTTTGGTAAAACTAATTTCTTTGTACAATGCATAGATATTCACATTTTGTTGCAATGCCTCATCGTGACATTGGTGCCTCTGATTGCCTTTCTTTATATGTCTTTAACTCGATTTTATACACAATTTATCAATTTAAATGCATTTTATTTAAGGGTTAGAGGGGATTCAGTATTTTATTAGTTTTTCTATGAAAATATGCATCAATAAATCTGAATGCTAAAACCAAAGGACACTAACTATCACAGCATGATATGAAACAACTACAGTCTTTCTTGAATAAAGTCAAGGTGTTCAGCAAGGCTCAGTACCAGGCCCTCTTCTGTTTCCAGAAATGCAGGACGGGTTAAACAAATAACTACTGGACTCATGTAGACCCTCATTTTGAGAGCAACTACTGGCTTGCTCTGTATTTTTTACATTACCTTGCGCTAGATCTTCTTGATACACATTTGATCAAAATAATAACAATAAAATAAAAGCTTCAAAACTCAAAGTCTTCTTCTGTCATGTCGATAGCCCAGGCAAACTTTTCTCGCTGTGTTTTGTTGTAGATCTTCTCAATGGGAACTCCCCATTTTTTGCACCTGCGAAGGGAAGAAAGCAGTAAACAAGATGTCATGGTTGAAGAAAGTCTCTTTCACAAACACACACTTCGCTTGGGTAAAGGTCAAAGGGATATTCTTCCACGCTTTTCCAAAACAAAGAGTCCTCCCCTTTAGAAACTGGTGAACGGGCCATTGTGTCATAGTAGGGAGTTTTTCCAAAAATAAGCCAAGAGGTGGGCTGATGACAGTACACACAGAGGCAGGAGTCTGGTTCAGGCACAGACTCTTCTCGGGGCCTAAACCGCCACTATTCCCACCCACGGACATTACATACGAGAAGAAAACCGCCAGAGCCCATTGTTCCCACCTGCATGTTTTTCCCCTCTTTACTTTGAAGGAACATATGCAACCTTAAAACTATTTCCACACTAGTACTAGTGCACTAGTGCACAACGCTACAGTAAAGGTTGAATGAAGTCTCTTACCAGGCAACTGAGATTCGTGGGTCCAGGTAGTTGAGTTTAGATGTGCCTAATGCAATCTGTTTATTCTCCTCACGGTCTGTGGCCTGAACCTCCAGCTTCATCAGCTGCTCAGATATCCTCTGCACTGCCGCCTTCTTCGTCTTCACCGCCCTCAACACAACAAACACACACATTTATCAGAGAAAACATGTATTGGTTCTCATGTGACAATCCTTATTACTACTTGCAGCAATATATATATTACATCGGTTTCCAGTTTTTCAGAAAATGAAAACAAAGATTTAAATAAAACTCTGCTTACTTTTTACTTTTCTCATCATGAAGTGCCTTATCGTCTGCTTTGGCTGCTTTAAGGTCCTTCTTGGCAGCAGAGAGCTGTTTCTTTTTCTCGTCTATCTACAGTAACGATACACAAAAGGTTTCTGTTTATTGATGACAGCAAAAAGGCCGTAGTTTAAATGACTGATTAATCACTCGTACCTTGGTCTGTAGATTGTGCATGGATTTCTCAAAGGTTTTTGGTGGCGCCCTCTGGTGGTTGCAGAGAAGGGCCACAGCTCGGTTCGCTCTGTTATATGAGAGGATCTTCTCAGGGATGTTATCATCAGCTGTAACCATCAGGTCGAAGAGGGTTTATAGTCATTTAAAGAAACAAAATACAAGCTATAAATAACGAAACAGCTAAATTGTTTGGGTATCAGGAAATAATTCATCAAGTGCACAGACATGGAGAAGAGAACGGACAGACTCACGGCTGGTCAGCTCTTTGAGCTGCTGTTGGAGGGTAATGGACGCGTTATAAGTGCGAAACACTTTCGCCGTCAATCCATCCATCAGCTCCTGGAGGTGTTTATTCAGAATTGATGTCTAAAGAACAGAGCAGATGATGCACATCACATTAAAGCTTATGGTATTATATTTGATCTGCAACCTCTAAATGATCATATTCAAATATGAGTATCAAATATGATCATCTCTCAGTCCTCGTATTGCATTGCATTATATATTTTGAACTACAGAACTGTGATCATCAAACTAAGCAATTAAATATCATCTTACTAAGATGTATTATTGGAGATATAGAGTGACAACTGATATTTGTATCATTTTCTGCAAGTAGTCTGTTATACTAATCTCACTTATTACATTACAAGCTGTCAGAGTTTCACCTTACTTTGTGAACATATAAATATCAGCATCTGCACCAAATTGCATCATTTGGCTGAATTTAGGTCTCAATAAAACCAAAGGCACGATAGGCGGATGTATCAAATATGACACTCAACACAAAACACATACAGCCAGGTCCAAAAGTATTCATGCTTTTTCCTTTAGGCACCACTTCAGAAGATTTCAAATAAAACAATCAAGATGTGACTGAAGTACAGAAGTTTAGCTTTATTTTAAGACCAGGTAGGACCAGTCAAAGATCTTTCAAATGGCACTTTGATTCTTCATATCAACTCCAGATCTTTTATCTGCTTAATTTGTCTAGACGTAACTAGAGAATGGACAACACCTAGCCTTTGCTTAGTTAAAGGCAGAGTTTTCTGGTAGTCAATGTTGACACTTTCAGCTTACTGTCGCTCTCCACATCAAGAACAGACACGCCCCTTACTGCTGATTGGCTACACGTTTGTCTGATTCAGTTTTCTAAAGGATTTTTGAAAAATCATAGACTCTGCCTTTAACTGTCTAAATTGAGTCCCTGAAAATGGAGGTCACTACTAAATGAGACCCTGGACCACAAAACAGTCATAAGTCTCAATTTTTTTGAAATTCAGATTTATACATAATCTGAGAGTTGAATAAATCTTTTCATCGGTGTCTGGTTTGTTAGGATAGGACAATATTTGGCTGAGATACAACTATATGAAAATCTGGAATCTGAGGGTGCAAAAAAATCAGAATCTTGAAAAAAAAAATCACCTTTAAAGTTGTCCAAATGAAGTTCTTTGCAATGCATATGACTAATCGGAAATTACATACAATTATATAGATATATTTACAGTAGGAAATTTACTAAATATCTTCATGGAATAATCTTTACCTAAAATCCTAATGATTTTGTGTATAAAAGAAAAATGAATCATTTTGACCCATACAATGTATTTATGTCTATTGCTACAAAGATACTCATGCAACATGAGACTGCTTTTGTGCTCATAAATGGTAAATGTCATATTTAAAATAAAACTAAAAGTCTGCCCTTCAATCCCATCTTCTTTGTCTTACTTCAAGTCCATTGTAGTGGTGTCTCAAATTAAACTGCTGCACTGAAAAAATGTATTTTGCTGATTATCATTTGACGTAACAGGCGTGTTTAAACAAAACGCACACTAGGAAAGAGGATCCTGATGGTCAGATATAGTATGAAGGGCTTACATTGAGTCGGTCGAACAGATCATCTTTCCCCTGCTTGTTATCAAGGAACAACTGAAGGTTTTTAAATACCTAACACGACAAAAACAATATATATTTATTAGTTATAAATACTGAAGAATATCTTAAACCTTCCCTTCCAAAACAAGATATCATCTCACTCTTTTCTCCACGGGGACTTTGTTGTAGTAACGGATAGAGTCTTTTCCGGGGAAGTCCAGCTCCACCACAAAGTCCTGTCCATCCATCTGAGGGTGCAGCCTGATGTGCTCCACCCGCAGAGAGCAGCAGCCCACCGTATCTGCCGTCTCTCCCTCATCCTTCTCATTACCGGCCCTCAGAGCCAGCTGCATGCACACACACACACACACACACACACCAGGAGCGTTTAGTGTCGTACAGAGACCAGAGCCAAACAACAAACACGTTTGAAATCACATAAAAATCTGAGCAAAAACACCTTTTTAATTCCAGTGTTCGGACAGAGGGTGGAAATGGTCTAAATGGACTGTTTCAGGTGCATAGAAATGTTATTAATTATAATAATGCATTATATGTTATATCATTGGTTCTCAGCTGGTAGGTGACAGGTCTATTCTGATTTGTTGCGATAATAACAAAAATAAAAAACAAAGCCAAATTTAAATAATAAATAGAGTTCTCAATATATTTAAAATGGAAAAATAAGCCAATCATCTTTCATCAAAGAAACACGATGTATTAGAAATGTGCAACAAATTAATTCACTAGGTCAAAATGATTAGGTTTGGCTGCAGATATTTGTAATAATTATTTTGAAAAATTTAAATAAAATTTATATAGAATTATTTTAGTCTAAAATATATCTTAATATTTTTTATTTGAAATAAATGTTTGATTTAGCATATTTTAGTTTACCCTGAATATGTTATGTGCCCTGAAGCACATCCAGATGAGGACCAGTCATAAGTATTATAATAAGGAAAAAATGACTAGGTCATACTTTAGAAAAAAACACATATTCACTACGAATAGTTTTCCCTCAATAAACTCCTAGTTTGCTGCTTATTAATAGTTACTAAAACAACTGCAGAAGCATGTTATAAGTGGTCCATCTGGTCTGTTTTATATGCCCCATAAAGGAGAAATTAGACTGGGTTCTTATGGGTTAAGAAGTTTTTAAGTTTCCTTGTCTAAAAATGTTATTAGAATTAAGTTTCTTAAAAGTATCTGACTTTTATGTGCTTTATAAGTACTAATAAACAGCCAATATGCATTCTAATAAGCAACTAGTTAAAGTAAATAACGTTCTCTAAAATATTAACAATAAGGATAGATTATGACCAGTATCTTACTTCACTATTGAAAGTTCAATTTAGCACAAGATTAGAGCAGTTTGAAAGCAGATGTAGTGAATGTAAGAGTTGTGTGATGAAGTGAGACCTTGTCAATGAAGTATAGAGCGACGGCTCTCTGTCTGATCCTCATCTCTTTACTCCTCCAGTCCTCACGATACTGCGCTCGGATGTGCTCCACACTCTTCTTCAGCCGTCGCGCCGTCTCGTACTTCTGCCAGTCCTTCTCCCCCTGAGACACACACAAAAATCACACTGTCCTTCAAAGTCTGCAAAGAAAACTGAAAATGTGCCTCTTATGCTTTCCAAAGCTGCATTATTTTAAATGTAAAATATCATTATAATTCAAAATAACTGCTTTGGACTTATATATTGTAAAATATCATTTGTTTCTATCACTAAAGCGGAATTTCCAGCATCTTTGCTCCAGTCTGTGTGTGTCAGTAAGCAGTGCATTCATATAGAACAGTAAATAAAGGCTCTAATGCAGACCAACACACCAGTATTGCAGGAGCTAGACAATGCCAATGGTATAATAATGAATATTTTCACCTCTAGCCTTTGACACAAGGGGAAGGGGCGTAAAACAGAACTGGGTTTCTGACCTTGATTCTGGAGCTGGGGTTGAGCATGATGTATTTGATGGAGCCCTGAATGTTCTCCGTCCACGACACCAGCCACGTGACTTTATTATCATGACGAACCTCCTTCCACCTGGTGCCCGGAGGCGGTTTAGGGTGAACCGAATCTCTGAGGACGACAGACAAGAGGGGGCCGTCATATTTAAAACACAATTGACTACTTGTTGATAAAAGCTCGACAGTGGAATCTAATGTGGAAGACTGACATTCCTTCTGTTGAAGATCTGTATATGAAAGATAATATCAGAGTTTGAGCATGACACATCTGCCGAAGAAAAACAGGATCAGGCCGGCCACAACACACACAGGAAGCAGCCCTCTGACACGCTCAGGATAAACAACTCCTCAACAACAACAACAATAGCCAGAAAATACACGGGCTGCCTCAGGTCAAGAGCTCTGATCGGCTCAGACAGTTCCTCTGGTTATTAACCACTAAACTAACACTTGTGAGAAAGCAGAGTGTTTAACTGCACTGCATGTGCACTTGTAGTGTACTTCAAATCTGTACTTGCAGATAATGTAACATTAATGACATAAAATGCCACTTAAGTGACTTAAAGGCAGTTCATTTTCATGTTTATTGACATACTTAAGTACACTTTTAGGATTGTACGTTATTATAATAATGCCATATTTAAATGTTTACTTTAAAATGCATTTTATATCATTATCATTACTTGTCAAGCTGCAAAGTACACTTATTCTGTGTTGACTAACATTCTGCATGTCACATGTGCTTACATACACATGTAAAGCACTCTTAATTTTAACTGTGCTCTTTGTACATTTAAGTTAATATATCTTAGATGTACCAAGCTACAGCTTCATCATCGCAAATATACCTACAAATAAATGACATTTAAGTTAAGTTTCGGTTTTTTAAACAACAAAAACATTTATCATCCACATTTCAGCCACATTTCAAAAGCAAAAGAAGCAACTGCAAAATGTAATTTTAAAGATATTCTTAAAGTCCTATTTAAGTGTGTCAAAATTAAAATGAATGTAATTTGATTTATTTATTTTTTTCACAATATTTTTGATTTTATTTTGAACAGTTATAATACAGCCTTGTACAGTCATACACACGTTTCCCAAATCCAGTAAACAAAAGACTTGCTGCATTCTTTCTAGAAGGATACATCCAACATTCTTCCCAAAAAAAACAACAACAAAAATGTTCCTCCTGTTTTAGCACCTGGTAATCGTTTCATAAGTATCTTTTAAATCTTATTTAAATCTTATTATCTTCTAATATGATTTCAAATTTAATTTTGTGTGACTTTAATATTAAGCTTTAATATTTATGGGTTGGATTATAAACATATCCATTTCATTTCAAGAGCAGTGCACTTCCAGAGAGGCTCCGCCCACGCACGCATCTGATTGGCTGTGATATTTGATCGATTGCTTGTCACGGGATTCTTGTCATGTCACCTGTATTTAAGACACTCTGTTACTCTACAGCATGAACCAGTGATGCTCTGCTCAGGGACTGACTTGCTGCAGTTGATGATGATGTCCTCAGGGCGGATGCGGCGCTTCAGTTTGCCCATCTTAGGATGATCTCCACGGCCACGAAACAGACCCGGCGGCTCGATCCGGAAGTTCCCGATCCGCTCCCTGTGATTGTCCATGACACAGTATCCATACTCCTGCAGAATACGCTCGTTCTCTTCTTTGATTTTCTGTAGAAATGTGACAAATTGATTGATAGAGTGACGATAGAATAGTGTGCATGTGCGTGATTCAGGTGCAGCGACACACTAACCTGTTTCTCCTCTTTTGACATCTGTTTCCTAACCTCGGATTGTGCTTTAAAGTACTCGTGCATCTCAGTGAAGTCACATTTCTTCAGCTCTGTGATCTTTGACTTCTCCTCTGATGTCATTTCCTTGCAAGAAACATTTGTGAGAAAATGTGTCTATAAGAACAAATTCAGCAGTAATGTGCTGCAAAGTGTGTTACCTTCCTCCAATCTTTGAAGAAGTTCTTTCTAAATATGTCTTTAGTTGTGTACTCATGGTCAAGCATTTTTGCATAAAACGTGGCCACTTCCTCTGCACCAGGCCTCAGTTTCATGGCCTTTCCTGTGGACCACATGATAGTTACCAACATCTGAAGATATCCTCATCATACACCATAATATACACTCAACGTACATGCTGATACTATTTGTGACTGACATTTTTTTCTAATTAGTTATCTCTTTTAAAAAGCCTGGTAAAAAATGTTGATCAGAACTTAGTAAAATTATAATTATATCTTATTTGGAGTATCACTTGCACATTTCTTAATATTAAGCCTAAAATGTGTTTAAATGTCAGTAATAATAAGGATTGTAGATCTTTGAATAATATTGTTTTTTAAATGCAAGATCTCTAAATTGTTCCTGAAGTATACTTACGCTATATATAATAGCTTCAAGGTATTTTTTTTTGTACACAAATTTGTAAATGTGTTTGTAGTATACATTTCAAATACATTTTAGTATATTTATTTTTTCACTAGGGTTTAAATGAAAGCATCCACCCAAAAAAAATCCTCAGCGCTGAAAATTGAACAGGAAATGGTGCTTTTTACAGGCAAATCAACTAGTAGTAGACTTATAAAAAAAATAACATTACTGGTCAATCTGTAATGATTTTAGGACAGAATTATGTAGGGTTTTTGAGCAGAATATGATAGCGGACAGGTGGTGGGGTCAAAGGTCATCACTCCTCACCATCATAACAAAACCTGATATGGTCTGGCAGGGGTTCATACGGCGGGGGAAACACAGGCCCTTTATGCTCCAGAAACCTCCATTTGGAGCCATCTGTGTATTTCTCCTCTTCCCACCTGAGAAACGGAGGAGGACACAGACAAACATTGCAGAAACACAAGGATTGTAGAGTTTTTTAAAGTAAAGGTTTGCCTCGATTGTGTCTCACCATTTCCACTTCTCCTCCGGCTCATTTTTGGCTTTCTTCTTCCCTCCAGCAGAGTTTTTCTTTACCTCTTTGGTCTTCTTCTTTGGTTTCTTCTCCTGGACGGGTCAGATCTGACATGAGTAAACAATCCAGCGCCAAAATGAAGGAGTAGAGAGTTCAGGAGAAAGAGTGATGCATACCTCCCTCTCCTCGTAATCACTGTCCTCCTGTTTACGTTTTTTCACTTTCTTCTCATTGTCCACTTTTACTTTTTTGGGTTTGTGTTCATACCTGCTTTACAAACAGAAATATCATGGGTTTAGCAAACGAGTGCATAGGCTGAGGATGATGGGAGTCGAGCCTACTGCACATACTCATCTTCATCCCGCTCTCTCTTCAGAGGTTTCTCATGTTTGATAGGGTGATGATAGCCATTGTCCTCTTCCACTTTAATTGACAGAGAGCTGAAGCAAGAAATAAGCAGCGGGACACGACATGTTACATCATTTTAAAGGACATTTTAACAAATTTACACCACAGGTAAAATTTATACAACAGGCCGTAAAGATTACAAAGTGAAAAACCTGAAATGTTTATCTTGGTAGATATATAAAATAACAATTTATATTTTCCAATGTGCAAATCCAAACACTATGGCTTACAGTATACAGTTGTGTTCATAAGTTTACGTACCCCTGAATCTTAATACTATGTATAAGTTCTTGGATGATCCATATTTTATGATTTTGTCCTAAACAGTTCACTGCCTGTTGTTCTTCAGAAAAATCCTTCAGTTCCTGCCTTTTTAGATGCTTTTTCAGCATCTTCTGCATATTTGAAGCCTTTCCAAAAGTGAGTGTATGATTTTGAGATCCATGTTTTCACATTAAGGACAACTGAGGGACTCATGAACGTGGATATTCATTGAGATTAAACTTTTATAAATTCAGCTATTATTTTGTCTTGTGGAGTATATGTAAACATCACTTATGTGAAATGAGCTTGTTCAGGACAGTACTAAATAAAAAAAAACATGCAATTTTCATGATCCCTCTTATTGTGTTTCAATTATTAAGATTTTGCACATTCTGCAAAGGGTATGTAAACTTATGAGCAGAAGTGTAAAGTGTCTTACCTTACAAAACCATTCTCTTTATCTCGATATTTCCCATCAGAACTATGAAACTTCACAAAAATATAAAGACACACCCAAAAGAAGATTTATAAACACATAAAGTACATTCAAAAAGACACATTATTACATTAACTGTCTGGTATGGTACAAATAAATCCACCTTTTCTTTGTGCTTAAGCCGCTCTTTTTCTTTCTCTCGATGCTTCTTCTCAGAAGAGCTTCTGTGTTCACTGTAAAAACAAATTTTAAACAATGAGTTTCTCCTTAAGACATGAATCTCTGATGATGACTAATGCCACTGAAACGGGCAGGACTGCAAACTCTTACAGCAGATCAATATACCAATAAGGAACAGAGGTCAGAGTTCGAGGAGTAATGATGTTTACACACCTTAAAAAAGTGTCAAAATAATTGAAGTAAAAAAATGAATCACCTGTTGCTGTTCTTTGGGTTTTCTCGCTCCTTGTCTCTCTTGTGCTCTTTGTAGGTGTGTTCTCTGTCTTTGTGTTTGTCCTTGTGTTTGTGTGAATCTGAGCCAAAAACAATAATGTGTTATAAAGACCAGCGAGAAAACCAGACAAGGTTTAGGGATGCCATAAATCTCTGTGAAATTCATAATAATTCATATTTCCACATTCAAATTTGCTGATAACTGACTGAACCTCAGGCCATCTGAGACATAGATGACTGTGTTTCTTCAAATGTAGTATTGCATCATTTGCTCATCAAACAAGATGCTTCTCAAGACATTGATGGACTGGAGTGGTGTGGATTATCGTGATGTTTTTATCAGCTGTTTGGACTCTCATTCTGACGGCACCCATTCACTGCAGAGCAGTGGTGTAATGCTACATTTTGGATAGTCTAGGGGTGAATATATTTTCAGCAAATTTACATTTTTTGGAGGAACCTTTAATATACCCACACGGAAAAAACCTATATAAACATATATGTTTTAATATAGGTTTCTAATATATGTGACATATATAAAATTGGCCGTTTTCCTATATTATATGTACATATATGCACATATATGCGTACATATA
>JAUCMR010000057.1:1182199-1199038 GCA_032357425.1 Enteromius argenteus
CTATACCTCTGCATTTTCTCTCAAATTGACTTGTGTGTGTGCATATTACTTTTTGTTTGTTTGAAAGTCGATTTTTTATTTGCAAAGCAGATTGTGTTTGTTTGCAAAACGCTGGATTTGTTTGTTTAATTTTGGCACAAAAATAACTCCATATGTTTGCATTATTATGCAAACTTTACACTAATCTTTACACGTTGTTAAGTCTCTGTTGATGACTCTGAAATGTGTGTGTGTGCGTATCTGGTATCCCCTGCTTAATGGGGAACAAATAAGGATAGTAATACCAGTACATTTGGTCAAAAATACTAAAGTAATTTATGGTAAATATTATAGTGTACTATAGCTAGTAAAGTGTATTATACTGTATGTGTTATAGTATTTACAGCACTTTGTTGATGAATGTTACAGCATACTATATTAACTATAGTGAACTTACAATCATTCTTGAGAAGTGGGACAAAACGGTGCAAAATTGAAAAATTATGTAAAATTATCTAAGTATTTCAAATCATTTCCTCAGAAATAGGAAGATGGTGTTGGTTGTGACACAGGAAATATTAACATTAGGATTTAAAATACTGTAAAATACAGGTGAACTGTGGCAAGGAGGTCCTATAGAGTGACAGCTGCCCCTGATATTCCCAGATTTTATTACATTTTTATAAATGTCTGACGGTGTTGACAAAAAGTGGGGACGCAACTTTGAAATCTTATGATACACACGTGTCATTAAGAAACAACCTTGCTTTAAGAGGAGATCTTATTAAGTGTTGCTTTTGATAAAAGCTCTTTTTCATCATTAAAAAAATATTTCTATCCATTTTATAGCATATGAATGATTGAACCATTCGCTCTGGACACACTGTTTTAGATGCAGTGAGAGGACAAAAAGAGTCATGTAATAGTTTAATGGTATAATAATAATAATACAATTAAATTGAAGGTGATAATTGTGTTAAATACTTTCTATTATTAATCCCTCATAAAATTTTTAATTTAAAATATTTTTATTTTTTAATCTAATACGATCACCAGCCAGAGTGCCCTCGAGCTCCACCAGAGGGCACTCCACCCCAGACAGTTATGTGTGTTACCCCTGTCTTGTTTCTGCATTGTACTCTAAGGACTCTTGTTGTGAAGTGTGTTCCCCAAAGTTTCAGTGTTTCCCCTGTTCTGCCTCTGCTCCCGCCCCTTGTTAACCTTTTGTCTCCACCTTTAAAAGCTGCTTGTATTCGTCAGCTTAACTGCTGAGTATTGAGTGTTTTTTCCCCTCGTATTAAGTGTTTCATTGTATCCTGTTATTCTGTGTTTTCTTGTGTACTGACCCTTGCCTTGCGTTTTGGTTTCTCCCTCTGGTTTTGCCCCGTTGGATATTGTATGCCCATCGACCGACCCTCGCTACCGCTCTGGACTCTTGTGTCTCTGCCATACCTGTTCGATTCTGTTTGATCGAGCCTGTACAACCATGTTTGTAAATAAAGCCTTGCATATGGATGCGCTTGCCCCCATCTCCTTCGTCACAGAATACTCAGCCGAATTAGGATCCAGCGGCTTCTCTTATGGCCATCGGTCAGGTATGGACATTGTTGAACAGCTGTTATCATTCAAGCAAGGCACACGATCACTTGAGGAGTGAATAGAGGAATATCTGTTTTTGGCAAATAACTCTGACGCCCCAGACTGTTTATTAATAGACCTGTTTGTGACGGCATGAATCAGCCATTCAGAACAAGGCTTCTTCGAGAGGGACCGCGGACATCCCTGGCTCAATTCTAAGACTTTGCTTTGTGTTGTGGTCTTTGGGGAATCAAGTCCAGCCCGCACCGATTTTCATAAGTCCATGCCAACCAATGTGAGTCAAGTCCCCAGTGATGTTCAGGAGCCACGTCTATCTCCAGCAGATCCTCATAAATTAAGTTCATTTTTCACCAATTCTTACTCTTCAAGTCAAGTTGTTACAGCTCTGCATATGCCAAGTCAAGCTAATGTTAATCCTCACCTGTCAGGTCGAGTCACTTCTGATCATCACTTCTCAGATCAGCCAAAGCAATCTCCCGTTTCCTCTGATCTTCCTGAGCCATGCCACGATTCGTCTGATCATCCAGAGCTATGTCACTTCAGAGCAGCCTGAGCGACAGCACAAGATGTGCACGAAATGGCCACCAACCCAGAACCGCAGCACAAGGTGGCTGCCAGCCCAGAGCCACAGCCGCGGCACAAGATGGCCGCCAACCTCTAGCCACTACATAGAGGTTCCGTCGGTGGCTGCACAACCCCCAGAGGTTTTGGCTAAAGCTGTAGACCATCTGGAGGTTCTGTCAGTGGCTGCACTGACCCCAGAGGTGTCGGCTGACGTCGTAGAGTCCCTGAAGGTTCCGCCAGTGGCTGCACAACCCCCAGAAATGTCGGCTCCGGCCGTAGATTCTCTGGAGGTTCCAATGGTGGCTGCACAACCCCCAGGACTATCAGTTCGCAATATTGACCCCTTGCCTTGTCCTGCCACGGCTATGGAGGCTGCTTCTGAGCCCTTGTCACATCTCGTTCCAGCCGCGGAGGCCATTGGACTCTTGTCCTGCCCTGCCACGGCCAGAAGGGCTGCCATAGAACCCTTGCCTTGCCCTATCACGGCTACGGAAGCCGTTTCTGAGTCCTCGTCCTGCCCTGTCATGGCCACGGAGGCCATCGTTGAGTCCTCATCCAGCCCTGTCACTGCCACAGAGGCCGCCTTTGAAATCTCGTCCTACCCTGTCATGGCCACAGAGGCCGTCCTCAAACTTTTGTCCTGCCCTGTTTTGGCCATGGAGGCCAATGAACTCTTGCCCTGCCCTGCCACGGCCATAAGGGCCGCCATAGAACCCACGCCTCACCCTGCTATGGCTGAGGGAGCTGCCCATGAGTCTTCGTCATGGCTAGTTATGGCTACGGAGGCTGTTGAGCTCTCGTCTTGCCCTGCGATGGCCATAAGGGCTGCCAAGGAACTCTCGTCCAGCTCAGTCACGGCCATGTGGGCCGCCAATGAACTCTCATCATGTTTAGTCCCGGCCACGGAGGCCGTCTCCGAGTCCTCGCCACGCCCAGTCACAGTCATGGAGGCCATCATTAACCTCTCTGTGCTCTCTGTTTCAGTCATGCCTGTTCTGCCCTGGGGTCCTGTGGCTCAGCCCTGGCCTTCTGCTCCGCCCTGGTGGGCCTCCGTACCGCCTGCTCCACCTTGGCCATCCTATGAACTTGCAGCATGCACTGTCTTGGCCACAGAGGCCGTAGTTAACCTCTCTGTGCTCCCTGTTCCCATCCCGTTGTCTCCGTCCTGGAGGGCTGCTGTCCTGTCTCTGACATCTGCTCCGCCCTGGAGGGTGTCTCTGTCATCTGCTCCACCCTGGAGAGGTTCTTTTCCGCCACGCCGTCTGCTCCACCCTAGAGGGCGTCTCTGCCGTCTGCACCGCCCTGAAAGGCCTCTGTTCCTTCGGTGCCGCCCTGGAGGGTGTCACTGCCATCGGCACCCCCTGGGAGGGTCTTTGCCTTGTCCTGGTGGTCATCAGCTCTGCCGGCCTCGCCCTAGGTCTTCACCCAGACTGGCTCTACCATGGCTCCCTGCTCTGCTTGCACCACAATGACTTTCTGCTCTGCACGCACTGCCGTGGTCCTGTGTGCCACTATCTCAGCTCCACAGTCTACGCCTGCCTTGGCTCTTTGCTTCAGGTCCGGTTCCACTTCCACAGGGGCCTGGCCCTCCTTCCCTCCCCAGAGGGCACTCCACCCCAGACAGTTATGTGTTACCCCTGTCTTGTTTCTGCATTGTACTCTAAGGACTCTTGTTGTGAAGTGTGTTCCCCACAGTTTCAGTGTGTCCCCTTCTGCCTCTGCTCCTATATTAGTTTCCATAGCGATTAATCAGCTCCACCCCCTTGTTAACCTTGTGTCTACGCCTTTAAAAGCTGTTTGTGTTTGTCAGTTTAACCGCTGAGTATTGAGTGCTGGGATATTTTTTATCCCCATGAGAAAAACAACTTATAAATCATACAGAATTATACAGAATAATGCGGAAATCATACAGAAGTGTTTTTGAAAACCTAAAAATGAAGGATAGCCTTATAGAAAACACAGTTTGTGTCATATACAGAAGAGGGCAAAAGTTTTGAGAATGACAGAAATATTGATTTTCACAAAGTCTGCTGCTTCAGCATTTTTTTTGATTTTTTTTTCCAGCTGTTATCATGGTATAATTACAAGCCTTTCACATGTCAAAGGCTTTTATTGACAAATACATTATGTTCATACAAAAACTCATTATTTGTTGTGAGGTTTTCCTAAACGTTTTGAGTGAATGTTTGTCCAGAGACTAAGGTTGCTGGACCCATCCCAAATCATGTGCCCTTTATTTTATATATTAGGTCCAAACAGACCAGGGTGGCCACTTGTCATTTGAGGTTTTTTAAATGGTTATGATGACCTACATGAGATTCTGAGGCTACTGTTTTTAATGAGAATCGGCCACAAGGTGGCACTATATTAAACTAACAAAAAGGGCCCATCCAAATTACACAAGAGTAGCAGTACACACATATGGAATAGAGTTAGCTGCTGTTTGCCATTGTTCAATTTAATTATAACAATGTAATAAGTGAATAATTATTCATTTATGATACTCTTTGTTAGCAGCTTGTACTTGCGATTTTCCGCATTGTGCAACAACATCATGTCATTTGGCAACTTACAGCGACAAATCAACCTTCCTTTAGCAACTTTCTCTGAAATAGTTGCCAGCAATGCTGTGAAATATGTATTTATGTCCATGATGATGGCTAGAATATACCTCTTTTTGATGGATGCATTCATTATTGTTTCGGTGACTCATTCAGAACTGTACACTACTGTACATTCTGAGGGAAAACACGATTTTATAGCCAGTATTGGAGGTTTGCAGTGCAGCTTTTTAAACCTGAGCGTATAGCAATATGTTGTATATGCGCAACGGTTAATTTGCCTACAATATTTTTTCCAAATATTTTTTCCATTTAAAAAAAAAAAAAAAAAAAAGAGCCTCATGACAAAATGGCATAAGAAGAATTTGGATTTGAAAGGACACTCAAATAATCCTTTACAAAAACATTCATGTGAATAAGTAGTACAATTCTTTGTCTTGTTCTTTTATTTAAGTAGTTGAAGACTATTTTAGCTATTTTCAAAGCATTGTGAAACATCACTGTGTAGGCTTGCCTTAGATATTTCTTTAAACTGCAGCCATCATCACTGCGCTCCATATGCATACAAGTGTTAGTAAAATATTCATCACATTTATTTAATTTGATCATAATGTAAAACCTTAAAACTAACTGTGCAACTGGTGGAAAACAAATGTCTAGAACCAATATGGTGCCACACGGTGAATAACCAACCCAACAATGATAACACACGAACAACACTGACAGATAAATAAAGCAGCAGATAAAAAAAACAGAGCGCCGAGACGGAGGCGTTCAGATCTCCTGAGAGTCTGTGACGGGACAGTGGGCCTGGAGGAGATCCTTCTGGCAGCGCACACAGAGGTCCTGACTGTACCAGTCGCGCGTGGCCTGAGTGTGAGGAGATGAGCAGGAGCCGCTCGACACCAGAACCAGAGGAATCCTGACACACAGAGCGCACAAACAACACTTCTGACGCCGATAACTGAGAGTGATGAAATCACGTCTGTTTGTCAAGACCAGTTTTGGGTGTTTTGTTTCTGTAATTATTTGGTTCAGCTGCTATCTACTACTCACCAGACTGAATTCCAGGACCAGCGCTCGCTCCAGAAGTTTCTCTGGCTTTGCTCACCATCTTTCATCTCGATTTGCTTGAAGAAGCTCAGTGGAAGGTTCATGCAGCGTTTGGAGGGCAGACGCATCTGATGCAGGGAACACATGCAAATAAATGGCCAGACGGTATTAAAAACAATTCAACACAAGAGACTCCAGCCTACCTCTAAACAACACCTGGGACACACAACCCTGTGAACACACAGCATAAACATCACAAAACCGTTTCATCACGCGCAGAATCAGAGAAATGAGTGATCTGACCTCTGACACACCGAGCAGACGTTATGCCATGTGAAATACAGGCTTCTCATTGCACAGCAAGAACACACCTGAGAACAACAGACTTTTAGACACTTTTAGACCTATTTTGAGCTCCTGAATCAGGATTGGAGGAGTTCTCACCCGCCAGTCCTGATATCTCTCACACGACATATCCTCCACATCTCCTTTCTCCTCAGAGCTGTGCATCTTCATGACGTCAACGATGGTTGTGAGAACAGACCCCCTGTTACTGCTCTTCACCTTCAACAGGAGGAGATCAACAGAGATCAAGCATTTGAGTAATGGCACTTCACTACTACACACATTTTCTGAGCCTATCGTGTATTTCTGAGCGAGGGGCTTCATAAAAACAGGAATTCATCAGCACGTTTATAGGAGAAGCCTAGAAAAAGTGGATCAATAGTTGAGAAAATTCCCTTCATCTTTTGACATTAGGAGGTCATTGTACTATAAAAACATACAGTAAGTTCCAAAACTCTCATAATTCCTAAAACAGTTTATATTGAAGGCAGTCTGATAAAAATTACTTGTGTAATGTTCTCTATAATAGTGTGGATAAGAACTGCCTCCACAGAAGATCACCAACACCTGCTTCTACATCACTGCCTGTCTACTGCCCCACCCACCAATTCTA
Organism: Enteromius argenteus; assembly: GCA_032357425.1. Lineage (NCBI taxonomy): Eukaryota > Metazoa > Chordata > Actinopteri > Cypriniformes > Cyprinidae > Enteromius > Enteromius argenteus. Next base: position 1,188,914 of record JAUCMR010000057.1, read on the forward strand.
CATCACTGCCTGTTTAGCCCTGCCCATGATTGGCACATTTAGTGATAAGGTGAGAGGCGAATGCAAAGGTCTGTTAACATAAGTGTAAAATAACAGTACAAAATTAAAAGAGGCAGTTCATGACCCCTTTAAACAGACATATTTGGGGCATTTTGTTGATTTAAAAAGAGCAGCAAGTAATTTGTGTTCCACCACAGAACACAAAACACCACTGACATGACTGCAGTCTTCATTACATACGACATATTTAAAATAAAGTAACGCACCACTTTGAAGAGGTCCCGGTTACTAGCAAAAGATCTGGTCCGGCGCTTTCCTGCACAGAGTCTGAAGTCTAAGAGAGAGTGTGTGACATATGTTCATATGGACAGATGAGATGCAAACATGTTTTTGTGGAAAAATCCCCACCACATTTGAAGGAAACACCTTTTTAAATTTTCAGATCATGTCATTTGGAGAGAAAAAAAAACACAAAAAAAAAAAAGGTACTGATGCTTTAAAAATTAATCTGTTAATCCCCAAGTTCTCAATATTGTACTAATAGATGTTGTAAATTAATCGATTCATGTACTCTCTCATTAAAAGTTTTTTTTTTTTTTATAATTTACTTGGAAGTCAGTGTGACAGATGTGATCTTGTCAGGTTTCCTCATTTACAGTACTCAAAGCAAGAAAAATCAAGATCTGACCTGTAAAGCTGGCATCCTGCGCATCACTTCCTGAACCAACAGCTTCCTGCAAAATGGTTATAAACTGTAATCCGTTTAATCTGCTTCAAGTTTGAATTTGAATGCAAGTGCTGCTAGAAATCTGAAGAGGACGCATACATCAGAGCGTATCCTGTGAGAAGCTGACTTCAGAGAAGAACGCTCTTCAGCTGCTTCATTAATCCTCGAGCCATCTGCTGTTAAAGCAAACAAAACTGTGAGTGATCTACTAAATTCAGACGTTACAGGAAAAAGGGCATGATATTGCTTAAATGTACAACTCCTTTGTAGTAAGATTAAAGTCCAGAGTTGTGGACTAAGAGGTTTCTGTACGTTTATAAGACTCTGTGCTGTGTGCCAGACGTTTGCAGTGGTCAGTCGAACGAATCTCCTCCATCAGCAGCTCATGAAGACTGATCTGCTCTTTGGGCTTCAGGCCTATCCTACGCTCAGACGCCTGAGGAAGAAGAAATAAAGAAGAACAAGAAGGACCACAAAACCAGTCAAAGGTTGTTTTTATGTGGATAATCTTTCCATTGACGTATGGTTTGTTAGGACAGGACAAGATTTAGATTCAATTATTTGAAAATCTAAAAAGCTGAGGGTGCAAAAATCTAAATACTGAGAAATTGCCTTAAAAGTTGTCCAAATGAAGTTCTTAGCAATGCATATTAATAAATCGAAAATGAAGTTGAGATATACTTATGGTAGGAAATTTAAAATCTTCATGAAACATGATATTTACTTTAATTTTGACCCATACAATGTATTGTTGGCTATTGCTACAAGTATACCTGTGCTGCTTTATGACTCCTTTTGTGCTCCAGGGACACAAATGTGATCTTGGGCAAATAAACTTTCATTTACAATTAAACAGGCCATCCAGAGGGAATGGATCAGACCATCAAAGTGTCTTCATATGACACATATACACACACATACATATATCTACACATATAATAAAAAAAATATACACACACATATACATGCATGCATACATACATGTAGACAAGAAATTATGATGCAAACTTGGCACAAAAGTGTCAATTTTAAGTTAAGACCTTTACCGGTCTCAACTTTGGCCGTGAGCGGATGAACTCCAGAAGAGACTGGTGAGGGTCTAGTTTTCTTTGGCCATCTCCTGTATCCTATGGGATACAAGAACACACTTTCAGATAACAGAAATCAACCCAATAAAACATCAGTGAAGTCATAAAAACATAATATATTGACAAAAACACAATGAAAGAAAGAAAGAAAGGCCGAGTGTACAGTGAGCTGAACTTTGCGCAGTGTGTAGCGTCTGCACTGGATGTCCTGCAGGAGCTGCTTGAACGGCGAAGTCTCCTCAGGCTGTGGGCATCTGCTGATGGTCCGTCTCTTCACTAGCGGCCGCAGCAGCACACCTCTGCTCAACTCATCCACCAGATCCCTCCACGAGGACACCTGCAGAGCCGTCAACACCAGACACTAAACTAATACAGGACTCACACGAAATAAATCCATTACAGTAATGTTTTTACAATACATGAAGTTTCATATGCAAGGCTTATTTTGTGCTTAAAACACCAAATTGTCATACTGAATTTCAAATCGTCATGAAAACGCTCACAACAAAGTGGAATTTTACTTATTTATGTCTTATATGATGATCGTGGTGCTGCTTACCCAGTCTGTGGTCACTTGAGCAACCAGTTGCGTATCTGAATCAAATAGTTTCTGCAGACTCTGTTGAGTGTTTTCACATAATAAAAGGAAAGTATAAAGCATCTTTAGGTTTGGTGTAAAAAAATGACAGTGTGAATGAGAAGCAAAACAGGAATAACAACATCAGTTTCTTTTTTGGTCTGACCAAGAAGTACTAAAAACCAAACTAGATGCGTCTTAAAGTCAACTTGAACTCACTATCCGTTACACTTCCATACTAAAACTGCACAGAGGTTTGAATTAGGATGCACTGAAGAGTCCTCTCACCTTCCTGGACTGCTGAACGATCTGCAGGTACTGACACAACTCAGCGGTGTGTGAGAACAGACTGGAGCACACACTCCTGTAGTGTTTAGCTGCCTGACCCGGATCATACAGGCGCTCCTCACAAACCTGTTCAGAAAACAGTTGACAGAAGCCAGGATCAGGCCACATCCTGCTTTAAAGCACTTACACTTAATGCACGCAGTCCAAGGCTTATTCGGTTTCAGTGCATGCAGTAGATGAGTGTTTCTGTACGTGGATGACGTCAGCGATGCTGCAGATGGGCTGACGGTGGCCGAGGTTCACTTTGGTCATCTGACACACCAGGATCTCCAAGGTCTCGCTTAATTCACGCTCCACCTGCGTCTCCAGACCCCAGTCCAGACTCAAGTACACAAGACGACCCACAAACTCCACAGCCTACACACACACTCACATGTCTCAAGGGCACATGTATGAATCAATGACACATTTATAATGTACCTGGAGAAAATATAACAGCCTACCTGCTCCTCTGTCTCGATCACACAAGAATTACCTACAGAAAGAGTTCTTTATTTATGTTTTTATTGGAAAATCTAAGACACACGTGTAAAAAAAATACAAAAATGGACCAGTTTGGATAAATCTTTCATCAAAAACAGTAAACTGAATCACCTACACTGCAGTTACTACATCCAAATCACATCCATGTTTAAAACGCATTTAAAAATGTGCTTTTTTTCCCCATGCAGCCACAGAAAATCATTTTAATCCATGCCTTTTTTAATAATCACTCTCATCTACAAAAGTAAAATAAACAATGGGAGTAATGTCAACATGTGTCAACATGTCCTGCATGACCATAACATAGATCAGGTAACTTTTGATTCCTGTCACTGCAAGGATATGAAAAAGAAACATTATTAATTGAACAAGGAACTATGTTCAGTAATGTAACTGCTTTTATAAAAATACAACTGATTACTGTTTTTTTAGACCATCCCCCATAGACTTTAACTGTAAGGACATACTGTAAATGATTTGTTTGAAATGAATGCACAAAATACTGTGCCTCCGCATGAAAAAAAAAATACTACAATAATTTATAGTAAATACTAGGTGTTTTTGAACCATACTAAAGCATTATACTGTATAATATTTACAACTTTATGAATGCAACAACATAGTTTTAACTACAGTAAACTGAGAAACTGTAATAAACACTGTATACTTTACATATATATATTTTTAACTACAGTCAACTGTAGTGTATTGTACTATACCCTACAGATTTAGAAAACTACAGTACTGAGTCATTTGTTTATAGTCCACAACAAATTATTTCAAGTAGTTTTTGAACCATACTATATAGTATTACTATTTTTTCAGAAAAACACCTTGCATTTCTTTAAACACAAATATTCCTACAGAGTTTACTGTTAAAGTGTGTGTTTGTGTAGTGCTCTTGTCTCACCGCTCCTCGGCCGCAGACAGACGCCTCCGTCTCTGGAGAACAGCACCGCCTCGGCGGCAGGAGACACGGCTGCTCTCCGCGTCTGTTCACCGGACTGATGAGGCAGTATGCTGCAGAGCTGATAACACAGAGCCCAGGCCTGCTCCTCACTCACTGGATGACCCTGAAGCTCCAGCATCTCAGCCAGAGACATCTGCTCATATGAACACAAGTGACCTGTGCTAGTGTCATATAAAGACATCTCCATCACCTCCTCTAAAACATGAGCTTCTCAAAGGAGCCAAACACTGCTTGAATTAAAAAGATCACTACCACCACGATAAAAGCTTCCTTCAATGTGTGTGCTTCACAGTTCTCTATAATGAGCGTAATTAACTTCACCTGAGAACCGAGTCAATTTAATAACGTGTCGAATGTAATGAATCGGTTCGTTCAAATCAACCGGTTCAAGAATGCGATGGCCATACTTTCGCATAGGGATGGGTCCCGAAACTCGCTACTTAATCGGTACCGGTACTAAATTATAAAAGACCGAAGTATCGATAAGCTCTGACGTTAACGGTTCTGCTGACGGTACTGGAGAGAAAAGATAGGATAGAAACAACAGAATAATGTCACTGACAATAAACCCGTCAACATCTGACCGCAGACACTGAATCGGGACAGCTCGTTTTTACTTAAACTGCATCTGACAGAAGAACGGCTTTCATGCACTTCTTTAAAATACATTAAAAATCTCGCAATTACTTATGCTAGCAGTCTTCCAAAATAACGACATAAACATCACATAAGGTCTCTCTAAATAATGTTAGAATAATGTTAATAATTGAATAAACACAAATTTTGGTTACATTAAAAATAGTCTACATATAAATATTTAGAGTATTTTTTTCTGCAGGAGCCTAAATAAATTTCAAACAGTAGCTAAAAATGCCTTTACAGTACTGCGTTTACAAATAGATGGATAATAATAAACTATGCTTATTAAGAAATAAAGCAGATAATAGAAAACTAGAAATAGAAAATTAAGACATAAAGCAGAGCTTACCTAACAATTCATTTGTAGTGATGAAATACATTCACTTTATTTAGTGTACATTGCAAGAAGTTCCAAACTTTCATTGCTTTTAATCCCAAACACAGTTAACTCATTTATCTGAATGTGTTCTAATAAAACAAACATTAGACAAAGCTGACTGTTTGGCTGCATTTTGCAACTTTTTTAGGTTAAAGCTGCAGTTATAACCTGTTGTCCTCTTGCAGCCTACCTGCATGCCCCGACTGGAACCACTGTCCATTCTTTTACTGGAAAATAGCTGTTTATTTATTTTACAATCATTTGTTTAGTTTGTGTAATATTTGCTTAATATTTTATTTGTTAGGCTACAGATAATTATTTCACAAAAAAAAATAAGTGTTATTAATCATATTATGATTTATTTTAATATATATATATTAAAAACAACAAAAATACCGATAAGAGTACCGTTAAAGTACCGGATCAATAAGTGGTATTGATAAAAGTAGTAACACCGTTAAAACCTTAACGATACCCATCCCTACTTTTGCAGCTTTGCTTCCACTGAAAACTTTTAAAGAAATTGTATTTTTTTCCCCTTTTTCATTCCCAGTTTGGTGAGCTGATACGAAATTCAGCTAATTTTCTACATCTTTTTTTTTTTTTTAACGGAAGCGAAATGCACTCGCTCCAAAATCATGAAAATACAAAACACGGCATACAGTTGCTTTCAAGTAAGAAGTTATTGAACAAAACAAGCCAGTTTTGAGATGAAACACATTAAAAACTTGCAATTGAAGCAAAATAAAATAGAAAGTTATTTTAAATTGTAAAAATATTTAACATTAGTGCTGTTCTTACTGTAGGTTTGACCAAATCAATGCAGCCTTCAAAACTAACAAAAAAAAAAAAAAAGATTTTCTTTTTTTAGGTCTTGTTAAATTAAACTCAAACTCAGCAAATGTACACTTGTAAAAATAGTTTAATGCATGTGATCCAGGGGCTAAATGGGTGACAGTATTTAAATGCACAGTTAATTCATGACATAGCCTACAAACAAGTACAAAGTCTGATTCTGTCACATTATTATATTGTGATACTACAGACATGATTCTATTCTTATTCTGCATCACATGATTAATCCAGAATTGATCAATATTAATAATAATAATAAAAAAAAGTCACACCAAAACAATGACATACAAACACATCATACACAATTCTAAACGTGATCTCATCTAGTAGCCAGGAACAAAATACAGTATCATGATTAAAAAAAGAAAGAAAGAAAAAAGAACTTTCTGTACATGGTTATCTTGCTTAGAACAAAAGGAAAAACAGCAGATAAAACAAGTTCAGAAAACAACAAAAAATAATGTACAATTCACAGGTTTATTCATGTGTCATGATTACTTCGACTTCCTTCGTTTTGCCTGGGTGGGACTGGCTCCAGTGTTTGAATCTCAAGAGACAGAAGAAAGGTAAATTAGTCATTTATTTCAGTATTTATGGTACATGTGCTTGTGATTTACAATAGAAGTTTCAAAGATTCAACATACTTTCTATGTATGCATTTACATTTCAGCGCTCATGTGTTATTAAATACACTACCAGACAAAAGTTTTTGAACAGCCTGCATTTATTTAATCCAAAATATAGCAAAAGCAGCAATATTGTGAAATATTTTTGTCTATTTAAAAATGCTTTCTATTTGAATAATTATTGATTTCTGATATTTCTCATCATTATAGATAAAACGTAATTCATTTCTGTGATGTTCAGCTGAATTTTCAGCGTCATTACTCCAGTCTTCAGTGTCACATGATCCTTCAGAAATAATTCTAATATGACGATCAAAACATTTTTTATTGTTAGGGCCTTTTGCACCACTTTAGTTCCGGAGCTAAAAGTACAGTACTAAAGTGCTGGGACAATTTTGCACAAAATATTTCCCAGTACCATTTGAAGCGTGGCATTCGCAGCGACAGCAGGTACTAGGAAGTGACGTAAACCGTTCGACAGTGACGTCATTTGTGGGCGCCGTCCAACAACGGAAACAAAGAAGAACGCCGTAGACAGAAATTAATACTTTTATTTAGCAAGGATGCTTTAAATTGATGTTAAAGACATTTGTACAAAATATTTCTATTTTAGATAAATGTTCTACTTCACTACTTTCTATTCATCAAATAAACCTGAAAAAAATTCTACCCAGTTGTTTTAAACATCATAATAAAAATAAATGATTTCTGAAGGATCACATGACACTGAATTCTGAAGTAATAATGCTGAAAATTCAGCTCTGAAATCACATGAATAAAGGAAAATGTAAAATATCTATTATAAAGCCGTTATTTTAAATAGCACAAATATTTCAAAATTGTACCATTTTTGGATGAAATAAATACAGGTTTGGTGAGCAGAAGAGAATTCTTTAAACATTAAAAATCTCACTGTTCACAAACCTTTGACTGGTGTATATCATGTATTTGCATCCATTTATATGTTGTCTAGGTGTCTAACCTGTACCTTTTCCTGTGTTCGATGAGGCTGAGCCTGGCCTAGCAGCTCTTTTTCTCTGTCCATTGTCAGATGCTTCCTCCTCAGGTTCCTTGTCTGTTCGTGAGCTTCGTCGACTAGGACCTTTTGCTTTCTCAGTGGTGGCCCTCGTATCCCTGCAAAAGGAAGAAGGGCAATTGGGATAAAGGGAAACAAAGAAATCAATCAAAATGCAGACATTTTTTATGCTACATATATTCTCTAGTTTTTTTGGAAATCAATTGTTGGTCTTAACTGAAGGAAATGACCACATCTGGCCCCTGTACAACTGAGGAATTCACACTTGCTGTTTTTCCTCATCTACCACAGATAACGTCCGTCCTGTTCATGACCGTTTTACTAAAACGGCCACGCTGCCCCATGCACGGATCCGTGCAGGGAATCTACAGGTCTGCTATATACATACCTTGGGGCTAAGTTGACGGGCGTCTTTCTTTTCTTTGCCCATCTGTTATAGAAGTGGAAAAACAGCGGTAAACTGCTTTGATGCTCAACAACATTTTTTCCTCCTTCCCCATATTTGAGTAATGATCAAGAAAAAGAATGATTTCATGAATCATTCCATGATTATTAGTGTATTCATGAGGGTGAGTTCATTCAGATCATCCAATAAAATTAATCTTCATTTTAAAATTCAGGTAATGAGTAAAATTAAAATGGTGAAAAAAAAAAAAAAAGATAATCCGTCACAGTCAAGAATATTGCCTTACCCTTGTTCTGCTGCAGCGGTAACCCCTTGTCCTGTGAACAGAGACAACTGAAATTAGTTTAGTGTTAAACACTGACTATGCATAGTGTTTTCTACTTCTCAACTTCAGGCTTTATCCCTGAGAGCTGCTCTGAGTTCAGCTGATTCAGACCAGGATACACGGTTCTGGTGCAGGAACCCAAAAGTGGACTTCAGAAACGAACCCTCCTTTTAGTGGTGTCAAAATTAGCGCGTTAATGCATGCGATTCATTTTTTCAGTAAATATGACATTTATTATAATGGGTTATGTTCACTTAAATTAGAAGTTGTTGTTTTTTTTAAGTCTAAATGTTAAAATTAATAGCTCTCGATTACAGTATACTGTGATGTTGAAGACTATAGTCAATGGTTAAAAAAAAGATTAAAATATTATAATGGTTCTATGTGAAGATTGTTTGGTTTAATGGTTTTATGAGATAGCTTTGTAATGTTGAATGGCTAATAGAGGAAAAACCTATTCCAGAGACATCAGAGTAATGCTGGTAATGCTCACAAAAAAGATGCTATTATACAAATATTTAAAAAAAAATTTTACTGTCTTTATGTTTTTTACATTAATGTAATGAGTGTGTTTTGTCTTTATACACCTTTATAAATGATCTTGATAGAGATCTGTAACATGAGATGGGTGCCGCCATGTTTGTTTGCCGCAGTTTAGAAAGTCCCGTCAGTCGGATTTACAATACGTGCAAGTAAGGGGCTGGTGAACTGGGTGAAGAATAGAATGAACTTTATAGCTACTTACACTATGTGTATCTGATATGAATAAAACATCACCAAATTAAATTTAATCTAGAAACCAAACAACAGTTCCATGATTTCCTTATTTAAAGATGGCTAGTTACATATAAGTATGTTAAGTATGGTGACAAAATAAAACGTGGAGGTTTTTTTAAGCAGATGAAAAAGAAAACTATAATGTACAGGCATGAAAATGGGTCAGGGGTGAAAAAGGTGAGACGGGTGCTCGAGGGGTGATGTGGCCTCTGATGGGGCCGGGAGGTGGGGGGACTCCCACAGAATAAATATTCTTCCATCATGATTGACAAAAAAAGTATTGTTTTTTTTTTTGGGCAGAGAAATCAACATAAGTATTTTCTACCCTTATCGAAAAAAACATACCATCAACTAAAAATGCTATTTGCTATTGCAGACAGAGCATGCCAGAAAAAAAAAACTTGTTTGATAAAAGTTTCCCTTTGCCAATTTTACAGTAGCCAAATAAATTGAATGGAATAATAAGACAGGCACAGGTTCTGAAAAAAATACTGTATTGACATTTGTCTAAAGACATTTGTACATCCCTTAAATAAAAGGACACCTCTTGCCCCCTTTTACTAAGACCTTGCCCTCCAGTAAGAAGTCACGACCAATTCCAGCTGCATTTCAACCCAGCATTCAGCTGTTTAACCAGAGCTGCATCGTTCTGCATTAACACACTAAAATAATGTTTGTATTAACGTTAACGATACTTTAGCATTAAATGTAACTTACTTCAGGGTACGTTCACATGAAGCGTCTAAAAACGCGTGGAAAACGCAAGGCGTGCCGCTTCCTCCACCAATTTCAAAGCGCTTGGGCGCTCACGTTTCTGTAGCGTCTGCTGTTACTAGGCAACCATGAAGGCGCTGTCAGTTACAAAATCATTTCTGCTTTGGATTTTAAA
>JAUCMR010000057.1:1213168-1278895 GCA_032357425.1 Enteromius argenteus
ACGTCTGCAGTCAAAAATCACATCTACAGTCAAAAATCACGTCTTCAGACAAAATCATGCAAAAATCACGTCTGCAGGCAAAATCATAGGTCTACAGTCAAATATCACACAAAATCATGCAAAAAACATGTCTGCAGGCAAAATCATAGGTCTGCAGGCTAATATCACACAAAAAACACGTCTGCAGGCAAAATCATAGGTCTACAGTCTAATATCACACAAAATCATGCAAAAAACATGTCTGCAGGCAAAATCATAGGCCTGCAGGCAAATATCACACAAAAAACACGTCTGCAGGCAAAATCATAGGTCTACAGTCTAATATCACACAAAATCATGCAAAAATCACACATCTGCAGACAAAATCATATGTCTACAGTCAAAAATCACACATCTACAGTCAAAAAAATAAAAATCACGCAAAAAACATCTGCAGACAAAAAATAAATAAAAATTCACACGTCTGCACTCAAAAATGCAGGCAAAATCATGTCAAAATGTGAGAAAATTATGTGACAAAAGATCTATTGCAAATATTTTCGTTTGCACTAGTTTGCATCACAACACACCAGGTATTAACATCAATACAAAACAGAAATGTTTCTTGAGCAGCCAATTATCATCTTAGAATGATTTCTGAAGGATCATGTGATGCTGAAGACTGAAGTAATGATGCTGAAAATTCAGCTTTGATCACAGAAATAAGTTACAATTTAGTATATATTGACAAAGAATACAGTTTGTAACTTAAATTGTAATAATATTTCACAATATTACTGTTTTTACTGTATTTATGAGCAAATAAATGCAGTCTTGGTGAGCAGACATCTTTCAGACACATGAAAGTCAACACATTTGGGCATTATTTAAAAAAAAACTGTCTACACTATACATTATATTAGAGAAAACTTTTACATGAACCCCAGAGGAAGCTAAGTAAAGGATGGAGAACTTACAGTCCACCAGCAGGGTGTTGTTTTGGATGAGAGGATGCAGTCTGCCGTAGGAAATACTGTCACTCATGTTATTACGTGATGACAAAACATTGATCAAAACCTGTGAAAACATGAGTATATGAGTTAATACACACTGATGCTAATGTTCTGGTGCACAGTAATGAGCGCTGACCTGTGTGATGCCGCTCAGCGCCCGCTCGCCGTTCGAGGAGCCCAGGGCCACGTATGTTCCACACAGACCGATAGACGGCCTCACCGCGATCGGCGTCAGGAACGAGGCCGGCCTCTTGCCTGGCTCAATGCTGTTACGCTGATGAGAGCACACAACATGTTACAACCCTGACACAGATCACTAGCAAAGCTACTGGAAGGCATACCGTGTCCAAAAAAGTGAGGTTAAGGACGTTATTAATGGATGTGAATGGAAGAACAACACTATGCTAAATAAAGGTTTTAAATCTTATTTAATGAATCTAATCTTGAACATGTTTTACACTATATAAAATACATGTAGATTTATATTAACAAATAAATTATATTTCAGTGACAAGTATCTGTGTTATATATATATATATATATATATATATATATATATATATATAAAGGCTTGTCGCAAAAGCTATCAAAATTGCTTGGAGCACCTTTTAAACCAAACAGCAAAAGAGAGAGGGATTGAATAACTATTTCATTAAAAAAATAATTTTAAAAGCAAGTTGTGTGCCTGTTTGCGTAAGCACCTAGCTGTACCTGATTGTAAGCCGCAGCGCTGTGTGTTTTGTTGGGCCAGGAGAAGTCCAGCATCTGACTGTTGAGGAGAATCCCAGAGGGAGTCACAATACGGCTCCCAAACGGCCGGTTCAGAGAGCTGGGGACAGACGAAACATTCAGTCATTCATTATGTAAATTACAGTGGCCGTCCAGGAGCAGGTCTGGGCACCCCTGGTATTGGGTTTTTATGCATTGCTAAGAACTTCATTTGGACAACTTTAAAGGCGATTTTCTCTAGATTTTCATATTTTTGTCATATTATAGTTACATCTCAGACAAATATTGTCCAAAGCATCAATGGAAAGATTATTTATTCAGCTTTCAGACAATGTATACATCTCAACGTAAAAAACTGACCCTCATCACTGGTTTTGTGGTTCATGGTCACATATACAAACAGGTCTTCACCTCATAACAGACACGATCAGGTCGTCGGTGCCCATGATCATGAGCTGGCTGGCCACATCGCCCTGCTGCAGCTCGTATGAGGGTGTGTAGAGCCCGGCCGCTGACGCCTGGGAATCACTGATCTTCTGCCGGAGCGCTGCAGCCTGGTCTTTACTGCCAGAGACAGCCCGTGTTATGGAAACGGTACGAAAAGACACTATACTGAAACAAACATGTCGTCTATTTCAGTTTTGATTCAGTACTCACCTGAGCATCTGCATCACCAACTCAGAAACCGAGGAGTCGAACATGGAGTCTCCCAGTCCACTGGCTTGAGACAGTGCAATCTTCAGAGACTACATGTGGAGGAAATTAAACAGACAGAGTTCATGACTTTAAATCCAACAAATGTTATCCGGAACATTAAATGTTAACATTTATTTTAGCTAGTCACAAATGCAACATTTCTCATTTTCATTTAGTTTAACTTGACGTACTAAAATAATTAGAAACAAAATTAATTAAAACTACGGACCTATTAAAAAACAAACAAAATGACTAAAATGAAAATGAAATATTAAAAACTAATTAAAAAATACTAATAAAACTACGATAGTATAACATTTTTTAGGTGAACCCTCCCTTTAATGCTGGATTTGTTTGTAAAAAAAAAAAAAAAAAAAAAAAAAAAAAGAAGTTTTGCTAAGCAGTTTTTTTTTTGACCCTTGATGTAATGTACATTTTACCAGTTACCTGAGATTATTTATTCATTTTTTATTTTTTGGGTTTTTTACCAAGAAATTCTATTAAAAGTAATTTTTAAATAAATCTCACACTGAAATTTTAATTCTTTATAATAATATAATATAACAAATTATTGTCCACATTTGTATGGGAGAGTCAGAGAGCTCTTAGATTTGATCAAAAATATCTTCAAGGTCTTACAGGTTTGAAACGACTTGAGGGTGAGTAATTAATGTCACAATTTTCATTTTGGGGTGAACTAACCCCTCAACCCGGATTTACAGATGTTAATCCAGGGTAAAGCATATTGTGAAACGCCATATAAAATACGCAAGAGTTAAAGGCATCTGTAGAAAGCACAAAATACATGATACTAAGAGTAAACATCTGATAATTAGACACAAATACATCACTAGTGCACTTTCTTTAAACTCACAAATCAACAGAAATGTGAAGTGAGTTACAGCGCAGCAGTACCTCAGCGATCCAGTGGTAAATGTTGCTTCTGGACACCTGGTTTGTGATGTTGAATCCCTCCAGGATGTTGAGAGCGGACAGCAGGGCGGCTCCAGCGTGGGGCGGAGGAGGAACAAACACCTGGTATCCTGTCAGAGACACACAACATACTGCTCAAGCTGTTCATTAAAACAAGACTACAGGAGGGCTTGAGGAAAAGATTTTCTAAAACAGGCAACATGAAAATCCTACGTGTCACATTAACCCAAGCAGCAGCAGTCTAGTCTACATTTATCCAATGATGTTTTCTTAAAGTAATAAGCCACGAGAGACCATTAAAGCGATTGTACTGCAAAGAAAAGGTGGTCTTAAACCACTTAATAATATAAATTTAATTCAAATAAAATAAAAATGAACCCTTGTTTAAGGTTGCCAGACAGGATACGAGCTTTAATAAATCATGTGTGGTCACAGGTGTTCACTTTTACAATGGCTTCAAACATGGATCATCCAATCAGAAGTTAGAAACAGATCTACCCACTTTATGATGCTCATTTTACTATCTGCATTTGATCCAGCACCACTTATAATTGACAAAGGAGACAGTAAAGCTTTATCTCAATTAATGAGTCATCACTCCAACTGTATAGTGGTGTGTACAGAAACAAAGCAGAAATACTCACTCTACAGAAGTCAGTGTTTATGCTGGCTTATAATACACTATATTTAGAAGAAAATCACATTTCTATAGACCCACAGAAAAGCAAACACCTGCACAGATGGATCTGTGGGCCATTATTTAACTGAAATGCATAAAATACCAGTTACTTTAATCATTAGTTTTTATGGACTGTTTTAACTTTTACTCAGTCTGTTTCCAAACAAGCATCTTTACCTAAGCATGATGATTGTGTACTCTGTATAATTCTGCTGAACTGCAGTGTTGTCAAATTTCCACCTGCAATTCTTGTCTACCCTGTTCTGAGAGGTGGAATAACAACAGTAGTTATGCACTGTTATAAAACTAGTATAGGGTAAAGCAGAAGGGCTTTTATTGCTCTACTGTCTGAAGGCACTACTACATCTAAAGCAATACACTGCAGTATTAAACACATCCACAGGTTCTTTCAGAGCTGTTGAAAACTGAAGTGTGTTTACCCTGGTAAAGGCTTTGCAGCGGCTTCTGTATGACAGTAGTGTAGTTTTTAAAGTCGTCCTCTGTCAAAACACCTCCTTTAGCTTTAACCTGGCCACAAAAACACACAATATTAATATCATCAAATGATCTGTTATTAAACTGTTAGTTGCAAAACAAAGAAAATAGCTACAAACAGATTAAAAATGCAATGTTTGAAAGATTTAATGAACTGGCAGGTCAAAGCAGTGAAGTTTAAAAAAATATTCTAAATTGTTTTTATTACTCAATTACTCAAACTAAAATTGAAAATAGTAAAATTAATAAATGCTTTAATAGTATATACTAAAAACAACGCTGGAGACATACCACTGATGTCATTTCCTGGGTCAGATTCCCGCTGTAGAACTCGGAGACTCCATTAGCTGCAATCCTGTCCAAAACAGCAGCTAAGTCCAGGCGTTTAGCGAAGAGTCCCGCAAGCGGAGCCTGACTGTTAGGCAGGAACAGATCCCTGAACGCATTCGACACGTTCTGCTCCTTCACTTCAGACAGCGCATCAGCTGCGAAAGATTATACCAGTTACACCAAACTGCTTCAAAGTCAACATAACATACATATTAAACTTACAGTCTGACCGTGTAAATGACACGCGTGATGAAAGCTCACCCAGCTCGTGCGTCATATTGAATCCATTCCTCGCCACATCAGCGGCCATAGTGATGACGTCTTTCCAGACCATTCTAGACCAGAGAGAAAACACTACGATGTAAAGCTGCTTTTCCATCAGCCATCACTAACCCAGCGGTGTTAAAAATCTCTTATCTACGGTAATTTGGTGTTTCTTGCTTGTAAATTCTCATTATGCGATATTATAATGAAATACTGCAATCAATCTAGATTTTTTTAGCACAGGGTTTGTATATTTTTCTTTTACTGATTTATTGTAGGCCTCACTGATCTGAGCTCATGCTCCTTAGTGTGAAAAATTCACTCAAGTTTATTTGAAGTGAAGTGACTTGTGGCCAGGTATGGTGACCCATAATTGGAATTTGTGCTCATAACCCATCCAAAATACACACACACACAGCAGTGGGCAGCCAGTGCTGCGGCGCCCGGGGATATATGATCAATTAGTTAGGAAAAGCTATTCTTTAAAGAAACTGAAAAACAAAGAGTAATAACGACAAATTGTTGTAGGCCAGTTATTTCTGAGTACTGGAGAGCACCAGAAGTGCAACAAGTTGAAAAAAGAAAATCTCAATAAAAAAATAAAAAAACACACACAATATTGTCATGTCCTGTGTGAGCAAAGTCAATACGTAAAGTCATACACACTTAAATCATGAAATGAAAAATAATTAATACATGGAAAAAGGCTCTCTATTATATGTTTGTAACTTTAAGCGAGCACACAGTGGGATCTATAGGATCTTGAATCATGGACTCCAATAGAAATGGCTGAATATTATTTTACCTTTAATAAAAGTGATATGGTTAATCAGTACCTTCCATAGAGCTGATGAGCTTGATGGAGTCCACTGATCATGCCGGGAACAGCCACTAAAAGACCTGACTAACAGACAGAAAGACAGACACACATGACTACAGAGCAGGCCGAAAACACTTTAATTAATTTGCTTCAGATTTTTAACATCATCATATGATGCACTTCAAGTCCAGATGAAAGCAGATGAAAATAAACCTTTACCCTTTGATTAACGTGGAGCATCATGTCCTCACGGATCCCGGAGGGTGCCGTCTCACGGAAGTCAATGACCCGGCTCTCATTCCTGCGGAGGTCATGGATGAGCATCACCCCACCACTGAGGAGAGCAGGAGATACGGTCACTCACTGTTTCTGATTCATCAGCCGCTAAATCCATTTCTACAGCCCTGATCATGTGCCTCCTTACAAAACCTTCCAACAGGATTCCTAGAATTTCATTTCTATTCCAGTTATAAGTGATTGGATGAAAAAGGAGGTTTTAAAAAACCCTTTAACAGAGATTTCTAGCTGGGCTTTCATTATAACATATTTAAACAATCACACCAAAAGGAGTAGACTAGAAAAATACAAGCAGATATTTCAAATAGATACAGCCTACGTTTGTAAAATAAATACATTTAAAAAAATGTAAATACATTGCCTAAAAAAGGTTCATAACTTTTGCTTATTTCCATTACTTTTCCAGTTTAATTCACAATTCATTATGATTTGAAATTCACAAAACCTTAATATTTTCATTTTTCCATTAGTGTTTCTGCCATTCCTTGTCTGTAATCTTTAAAGGGATATTTCATCCAAAAATGAGAATTCTGTCATCAACTTCAAAACACAAATGAAGATATCTTAATCTTCAGTCCAAAAAAAACCAAAACTTTGACACTACGAAACGTTCTTGATCATCTGCCAGCTGCCAACATCCACATGAACTACCTGAGACCATCATGTTTCAAGAAATAGCTGGAGACACCTTTAATTAATGTGTACACACACAGACACACACTCCATATTTCTTTGTATTGCACACTGGTAGTGGTTGAGGAGAGACCCTCCACATGATTTTAAAGACTTTTAAAGCCTCATTTATTCATGCATTCTTTCATTCCTAATCTAATTGCATAATAAAACTGGCAGTGTGTAAATATTGTGGCTCCCTGATGAATTGCCTTTAAGCGGCTTCGGACAAAAGCTTATGCTAAATACATAAACGTAAAGAAAGACAGCTGTGAAACACTGAACGAGGGCTTGTACCCGCCGATGCCTGAGGTGTGGGGATGGATGATGCCCAGGCAGAGCGAAGCAGCGATGGCAGCATCAACGCTGGAGCCCTGTTTGGCCAGAACGTCAAAACCCAGAGACGTGCAGCGGGCCACATCCGTCACCACCGCCGCTTGATTATACACCTGAGGACAGAACAGAACAAATAAGGAAAAAATAAAAAGGAAAATAAGGAAAAGTTCTGTTCTATTTGGGGGGCCTGTCGATCAAAAAAATAAATAAATAAACATTTTGTTGCAATGTTCCCTTATTTTCACCTACTTTATCTTCCACCATCCAAAATCCATAAATAGTACTGAATAGCCAGGTTTACATCCAAAGGTGCAAACCCTTTTCCCGCACAAGTCTAAATTTGGGTTTACATCACTCGTTTCTGATACTTCAAATTTCACATAAAAACTGTGTGATGGAAACATAACTAGTGCTGTCAATCAACTAAAAAAAACAAAATCACACTTTGTTCTGGAATAAATTGCAATTATCTGCATATTTTTATATTTATATAAAATATAAAATATATTTATATTGACAATTTCATACTAAATCTCCAAATTAATGTAGAAACAAGATAAAAATTGTGCATTTTAAATGTTTAATGGCATCTGACAGGTCAGTATCATTGATATACTGAATTCTCTGTTAAAGGGGACATCAGATGCCCATTTTCCACAAGTTGGTATAATTCCTTAAGGGATTCATTATATTTCTGCAACAAACTTTGGTCAAATTTCTCAATGGTGATATAAAACAACACCCTTTTCAGCCCGTCAAAAACAGCTCAGTTGACATTTAGCTGTTTCGGTGCATGTCTCTTTAAATGCTAATGACTGCTGCTCACCCCAGCCCTCTCTTTCGTGGAAGAGGAAAGAAAATGTGCAAATAATCATAGCAAATAAAGTGGCTTGACATGAGTGAAGTCGGGCTTACTTCTTCTGGACGTACAGCTGGATCACAAGCAATAGGTCCTGGTCCATTCTTAGTTTTAACATTTAAGCAAAGCCGTGAGTGGGCCTTGAGCAATATGATATCATACAGCTCAGAAAATCAAAACGGTTTGATAGTTGAGACCGTGAGTGAATGGATATTTATCACTGTAGGCTGGTTGTGTTCATGCACTTCTAAGACACATTTATATGCATACACCATGTAAAAGCGAATTTTGCATTTGATGTCCTCTTTAAATGCATTTCAGTTTTAGCCATTACTACAGTCATTCAACATTACAGCATAACCGAATGACATTAACTTTTATCATTTATTTGGAAAAAAATTAATTTTAAATCAAGTGAACTTAAAACAAACTATGAACTGTATATGCATAAACAATAAATTGATTAATATAGCTTCATTTTTATTCAAGCTACAGAAGTTAATCGGCAAAGAGCACTGAGTGATTTCTTCTTTTGTTCTTTGATTTACAATAAATGACAAACTGCAGCAGGTTTCACTTTAAAAGCAGCACTGTCTCTTTGAAATCTAATGCACATGACATGGATTTTACCCCAGTTTTTTAACGGTCTTTAACTTGTTTAAAATTGTTTAAGACAGCTCAGTGCTCAACTAGTGCACTGTTTGAAGCAGCTTTCTGTGTCCATGCATGAGTCAGATGCCCTCTTCTACTATAACACTAGCCAAAGGAGGCTTGAAAAAATAGATGTGTTATTTTTAAGGTGTTAAATGGAAAAAAAAAATAATGGTGTTAATTTTGACAGCCCTAGTATTTACAAACACTTCTTTAGTGAGTGGTAGTTAAAACGGTGGAAGTACTTCACAGCACCTGTGGGTCTCCAAAGTAGATCTGCATTATGAGGGCCACGGTGACGCCCGTGGCGAAGGTCAGGCAGGCGGTGATGATGACGGTCAGCCCGTCACGTGTGCAGGCGCAGTCCTGTGCCAGCGGGTCTCTGCTGGTCTCTCTCAGTGGAGAGATGTCATGACTGGCCAGGTCAGAGGCAGAGGAGGGCAGCCGCTGCAGTCGGGCCGACTTCAGAAACAGATCAGGGTCTACACACAGAAACCGGACAGATTTAGACCACCTCGTGGGGCTACGTCAGACAGTGCTATGATCAAACACATTACCTGTGTCCTGCTCGCTGAGGAAGTTATCATCGTCTTTGCGAGATTTGAGCGTGTTGTCGGCTGAAACATCATCTTCTGGTAGTCTAGGGAAGCTGGTGATGCTCATGTAGTCCACAGGTGAGTACGCACTGCTCAGAGCAGCATCCTTCTCCACCACCGTCACTCCCGTATCGGCTGCCGGAGTGTACATGTTTTACCTGAAATCATCAACTGAATTCAGCGCAATTCTGCATTCAATATGCTGGAACTTCAGGTCACAATTATTCAATATAATATTTTAAAGTGCTGCAGGAGTGAGGTATGTTTGTAGGCCAAAATCCGTAAAGGAGTTGCATTTTAGCACTTCTGGGTTTTTTTGGCCTTTAGAAGGAACGCTCCACTATTTTTGAAAATAGGCTTCTTTTTTCAGCTCCCCTACAGTTAAACAGTTAAGTTTTTAACTTTTAGCACATCTTAACACAGATAATTGAATCTGATTAGCATCTTCCTCAAGACCTAAGTGTTTTGGTATTTTTCCCATTTAAAATGGACTCTTCTGTTGGTAAAAGTTCTATCGCCAGACCCAGAGATAGGCTGAAATTATTAAAAAACGGTAAAACTCAAC
This sequence comes from Enteromius argenteus, assembly GCA_032357425.1. Classification (NCBI taxonomy): domain Eukaryota; kingdom Metazoa; phylum Chordata; class Actinopteri; order Cypriniformes; family Cyprinidae; genus Enteromius; species Enteromius argenteus. Next base: position 1,223,083 of record JAUCMR010000057.1, read on the forward strand.
CATTTAACTCTAGGGGAGTTAGAAAATGAGTCTTTGTACAAGATATAATATAAGGCTGCATCCACACAGTCCATTTTTGGAATTGACAGCCACATTTACTTACACGTGTGAGTCTCCAAATGTCCCGTTCACACAGCAGCTTACAGTAACGTCTCAAATACTGTCTGTATGAAGGTGCGACAGGAATCAAGCCAAAATTCCTTACCAGTAACCATAGCAACCGTGACCGAATTCTGCTGCTGTGTGAACGCATCATAAGTCTCAAGTGTCCCCAAAATTTGTCTGTCAGATTTAAAACACCCCACAGATCATTTATTATATCATTTTGATAATGTAAGCAGAAACATGCTGTTCTCTTACATGTCTCTTTAAATGCAAATGAGCTGCTGCTCCCCGCCCCCTTTTCCAGAATAGGCCTATTTCATACTACCTCAGACACTTTGCTTAAAACATCGGTTATCTGTGCTGAAATCATGTGTTTTAAAGCCATATCAGTTAAAAGTTCTGGTTTTCTGAGCGAACACAACTGAAGCACGCACACAGAAAGTGGCTGTCACACAGCATGCAGGTACTCAAGGTCTTTTTCATGTCTTATTGCACTTAAACTCAAACACACACAAGTTACGAAAAGTTGTTATGTCTGTAAAGTTAAACTAATAGATGGGAAAGAAACTGCACGTTTATATTAGATCTGTCAATTAAGTGACAGCAGCGTAATATACAGTACCTAGTGCGGTCTGCACTGTTAATATGACCCAACAATAAAATACATACAGAAAATCACTCACTATTCTGGACTAAATAATATCTATAGCTTTTAATAGAAAGCCATTTCTTAATTGAGTACTGCTTTTAAAGGCACTAACGGGGGTCTCTGGGGTCTCAGCTAATACAGCAGTGTCCGTCAACTGTCGTGGGTGGGGCCTGTTCAAAATGATGTCATTTTACAGATTCAGTGAATGGCTTTTTCTGAGACACTGCTTATGATTTATGGGGATTCAAACAGAAGCGGGTGAATTTTTATCACTATAGGGTGCTTGTGTGCACACACTTATGTTCAAACATTTAAAAGGGAATTTTGCAAAATAGGTGCGCATTAAGTCAATGGGTTTCTGGTTAAACGCTCGAAATAAGGTCTGTGGTGAACACGTTCAAGATATTTTCACATTTCATTCTACAACACACAGTCCATTATTAATACGCTCTTATGGTATTTTTTAAAAGCTTTTAACAGGCAACTACTAAGAAGTGGCTGAATGGGACTACAGAGGTTAAATATTTATAAATATTAATAACTTGTCTACTCACTAGCTGCTGTCACGGTTTCCTTTTCTTTATAATAAAACACTCTTGCAAAATATTTAAGCTCAAGGCTTTAGGGAAAAATGGAAAGAGACGTGAGGATTTGGGGAGAAAGATTAAAGGTTCTTAGTGCATTCCAGGAAATGATTCATGGTTTATTTTGTAAATTAATTCAGGAGAGCAGACCACAAATGCACACCACGTTGTCTTTTTTTCATCTACTTTTGGTGAAATTTAAAAGAAACCCGATAAGCAGGAGGAAAATAATGCAGTGGGCTGAAAAGAACCACAGTTATCGTTGTTTATATCACGTCACATTAATATAACAAACAAAGTTATTCTCCTGACTTCTGAAAATAGGAAATGAATGGAAATTTACAGGATATTTAGTCAACATGACAGATAAGGATTATTTGTAGCACAACCTCATGATCTAAAGCAAATTGTTGCAGTCTTCCCCAAAACAGAGGTGCCCAAATAATTTAACACCGCATTTTCCTTTCTTCTTTTTGTAAGCAGTCATAGTTTCTGACCATAACTACTGAGAGACTACATTGCATTTTTAAAAAGATGTCACATCACAGGAGCATTTTAAACAAACTAAGAACTGTGAAAATATGGTCACTTATGCATTATATTTAACCTAAAATCTTATATTGCATTTTGTAAATTTCCTCTTTTAGCATAATGACATTGCATCCTGAACTGAATGAACAATTCAACATCAATACAAAACCCATCTGAAATGGCAATTCATCACTTCCACTTTAACAATCAAGGCCTCCAAATCTCAGTGCAGGCCTGGTGGAGGCTCGTTTTTTTTGGCCCATTATAAGGCGATGAAGAGAAGCACAACAAGAACCTGTCATGCAGAACAGTCGATATAATAAACAGCCCCGTCATACCATATAAAGCAGGACGCGCGCGTGAACAGCAGACGCTTCCTGGACGGATGAGTTCCCCTTCAAAACATCACCTCCGGGAGCCCGCAGAGTAAGAATCCGTGTCGACTGCACGGTGAGGTGTACATGCACGCGCTTTTGGTAAAGCACACCCGAGATGCGCGTTAAACAGCACTCTCAACGCGACGTTTGTTCACTTCCACCCATCCGTGTGCGGTAAACGCTGTACACAGACCAGCTGATTCACGCTTTCGGGGTTTTTACACGGATACGGAGCAGAAAACCTGAATCAACAACGCGACGTCAAAGACGCAGGTGCGCGGGCGTTCACGCATGACGCGTTTTAAGACAGCGCGAACTAAACAAAACACTGTGGTCGTGAGATGGTTTATTTATTGTATTTTTTAGCTCACACCAAGCTTTAAAACGTGACGCACCTGCCGAAGACGTCCGTATGATGCTTTTGTTCACACCTGAACAATAGCTATAACCTTTTAAATCCAGCGTTTTCATCATACTTACAGGTTAAACACGCTGTTCTGTTCTTTTGGTCACATATTAGGCTGCTCCAGGTGAGTTTCTGTATTCATTTGTTGATGAATGAACGAAACACTGCGCATGCGCGGAGCTGAAGAGAAGCGGATCCTGCCGAGCAGGTTCCTCGAGCCTCTGTTTGTGTCAAACACACTGTTTCTCAGGAATATGGGCTATGCCGGTGTAATTAAATCCTTATTTCTATGCAGCACAAACAACACAGTGGCCTGGTGTCAGGTTTCCCATTCCTTCTGTAAGAAACATTAGGTATAGTAATTTATAGTAGGCCTATACTGTGTTGTTTTTGAACCATACTGAAGTAAAATGTATTATACTGTATATATTTTAGTATTTACAACACTTTAATGAATGCTACAGCATACTGATAACCTGTAATAAATACTGTAGTATACCTTCGCAGACATCCCAACCTGCAAAAACTCATTTCAGGGAGATGAGAATATCCGGGATATTTTATCCAATTCGCGGGAACTTCCGGGAGACTCGGGATGTCTGCCTTCGTTTTTACTAAACTCTAGTGTACTGTAGCACAATATATCCTGTTTGTAGAAAACTACAGTACTGGGTAAAGTAATTTGTTTATATAAGTATAGTTGTTATGTTACCTCAGCAACTATAGAAATACCACAACAAATTAATTCAATTACTTTACTATAGTATGGTTCAAAACATTATTATAAATGACTATAGCATTTTTTTTTTTTTACCATATTGAATAATTTTTATACTTCTAACATTCATTGTAGGCATTATTTCAAGTCATGTGCATGAAGACAGAAGCAAGAAGAAGCACGCAGGTAAATAATGAGCCCAGATTGCAGTTGCATCCTGAGTGTTTATTGTTATTGTCTGGTACCTGCATTTCTGCATGGATGCTGGAAACCCATCATAGTATTTTGCATAGGTCTCTGATGCCCATGTCATATGGATGAAACAGTCGGCACATCATGAAAACCATGCAGAATAGTGAAAGGCACAATCACCATAGATATCATGTACACCAATCATTTTTAATACTCTATTTGTTACTAAGGTGAACATCTCTTCTAATAACAATATAAAGAAAAAATACAAGCATATTTGTTTGTGTTTTCTTTTCTCATTTCATATTTTCAGTTGACCCTCCCTTAAATCACAAATAACTATCGCTCCCACCAGCCTCTCGTGAGGCTTAATGGACACCATTCTAGTCCCACAAATTAAAAGAATCATATTGAACACACACACACACACAGAAAATTAACACAGAGTATACATTGCCCAGCTGTTGTGCTGAACAGCAGCGGTGGATCTGTTCAGAGGGCAGAGATCACTGAATGTACGTTCATTATGCGATATTGCCGTGTCCACTTCATCAAACATGTAGAAACAATGCAAATAGAAGACGACCTTCAAGTGGACGATGTTAAGGACCCTTGTAAGGCTACAGGGCTTTGGATTTTCCTAGATACACCACTGACATTCGTACTGCACTCTCTGTGGAGTCAATATGATGTAGAAACAGTCCATTTCAAATGAAAACAAAGAAATAAAAGCATATTTAGATTTACATTATTTTGTTAATAGATAGCTTTAGATCGCCTACTACAATATTTGTACAGATTTTGGCAGGTGATAGGAAAGACTACGAGAAGAACTCTTAAAATGATTCAACACTAAACTGACAGAAGAAATAAAAGAAAGCTGCATGTAAAATCAAAATCCTCTTAATGCAAAACAGCTCAATGGTGTTACTGACGACATGGCAAACGTTGGTTCCTATCATAAAATACCCAGTAAGAATGTGTACTCAAGTTTTTGGAGAAACGTACGGTTAAACGATACCATGAAAACAGGAAGGTGATGTTTCAAAATGAAAATAACGCGAACACTGAACAGTAAATAGTTTGCCGTTATATACATTTGAATGCAACTAATTGTTTACCACTTAAGGTAGCTTTTTTTCCCCCAACTCATGCATGTTGGCATCTCATTCACCATTGCAAACGAAAACAGCATACTGCTAAATACCATGATTCTCCATAAAATGTAAGACAGTGCAAACTTCTCAAAGTCTCAAAAATGTACAAACAGTCATATAATTATATACTTTAAGCACCATTGTTAGTCTATTCATTACTGAATACACACATAAGATAGATCACAACGTGGTGGACGCATTTCCTGCAAATGTGCCGAGAGTATTCGCGGACTATCAAGGAAGAGCACATTTTAGGATTCAACGTATGCGTTAGTGTGAGTGCATGTGAGCTGGGTCCGTCAAAAGACAGTCGCTGACCCAGCAACCTCTGACAGACACAAACGTATAATCAATATTTAAGAGGTATGATGAAATGCAAATAATGACATCGTCTGAAAAACGTACGTTTTGAGAAACACAGAAATGGTCATGGGAAACATTTTCGTTCTTTGTCTCTGTGGTCACAGTGATTTCACACAAAAGCATTAAGTGCTGGACAGGGGAACTTTCGAGCTACACTGAAATACACTGATTTACACTTTGCAATGGACAAGCACATGATTTTTGTTTCCGAGGGGCATCAGGTCAATCTCACAAAAACTTGCATCCCAAAATCAAAAGTAACTACATTTCGCAGATTATGAAGCCATCTTGACAATTGTTATGTAATTCACCCAAGAGTAATCCTCCGTGAAGCAAATAAATAGTCACAATCGATACTATCCCGCACATTCTATAAGCAATTACATCCCTAGTCTACGGCAACCTCTCCTCAGCTCTGTAAGTTGATCTGTAAAGACATTGCACATTGCCCCGATACTCCTGCGATCGCTTCCTATTAGATCAGATGTTGACAGGGAGCTATTGTGTTAGCTTTAGCTTCATGTCACATTTTAATAAACAGCTATATCCCTAAAAGAGCACTGAAAAATAATAATGAATCTTCTTGTTGTTAAATGATTACTATCCGCGATAGACCCTAGCTCAGTTTACCCGAAGGCTGTGTTTCAAAATCTAGTGAGCTATATAGCTTAAGAAGCTGCCTCAAGAGACATGATAAAAACAGATTTTATGGTAACATGTTGCTAAGCTAGCTGTTGTCTATACTTTTTTTGTACTGAATGAGTTACAAAACACACAAGAGTTTTGATGCTTACCGTTGATACCAGTAGAATTTGATGTTAGCATGTTGCTAAGCTAAGCACAAATTCATAGCACACCTACCTATTGGCTTGTAAATATCTATTTGTAAATGCACTGGAGTATTTTTCCCATTCAGACTATGTAAAGAATTGACAGTGCCCACTTTCTCCACCGTCTCGATTTGAGTTCTTCAGTGAAGCTGCCTTTTCTTGGAAGGATACTGCTTTTGTGGAAGCACACCTATAAATGGTGTTTCCTAAATGCTGTTTAGATAGGCAACTCAGTAGGGACTCACTTTAGGAACTGAGGTCATACAAAAGCAAGCAATTAAATTGGTAGTAGAATTACTTTTGAAAGTTAGGCAGCAACATCTGCTTTGAAATGACCTCTTTACCAACATATCTGGCTAGACTTGTCTTAATCTGCAAACTCTTAACTGCATCTGTTCTCCATACTTTTCTTTCTTGCTGTCTCTAAGTGACCTTTTCATTGCTGTAGCAGGTTTTATTTTTTGTTCTCTCAGTGTGATGTAATCTTAGGATCATATTCCTATGAAGCATTCGGTGGTTGGCTCCATCTTTTGACAATTTAACCTGATTATGTTTGTGCCGATGTACCTGAAGTGTCATTGTTATACATTTAGAGGGATGTATGTAAAGATACAGAGTTTACACGCGTCTCCTTTTTAGCTAAACTCCCAGATAGGGAAACGGATTTAGGTGTTATAGGAGGTACATGGGCATTTAAGCAAATACATGAATCGTCTTAAGAGTAATTGTGCTTGGTAGTGGGTTTCCAGATAAGAGTGAAAAGAGAATAAACTGGCTTGTGCTCAAAGACAAACCTGATTAATATGAAACTGAACAACATTACGGACATAAAACCAGTAAAAGGTTAGAAGGTAAGAAGGTAGGGGATTCGTTGGGAGGTGAGGGTTTTTTGGGGTGGGTTATAATGCCCTCAATGTAAACTTTAATGCATCAGTGGCAGAAGTTGCGCTGGCACGGTTGGTGCAGGAAGGTGTTGCGGGTGTGGGTGGCGCGGCGTTGCACCTGTTCACGCACACGGTTTTGGCGCTGCATGCGGTTGCGTGTCAGGTGGCGGCGCTCAGTGCGGGCTTTAGCCCTCTGGACCCTGGAGACCTGGGTGACTTTAGCCAGGGCTCCTGCCTGGGCGGCTGCTCCTCGGGTCACTCGTGTGGGCATGCTGCTCCTGGTCATTATGGGCGCTGCTGATTCAGACATCCTGCTGGAACAGTGCAGATAGGAGGAGAAATGGAGTGAAAATGAAATGAGGAGTTAAGTGTCCAAGATCATATTTATATGATTTAAGTCAGGGGTGTCCAGTCTTGCTCCTAAAGAACCAAAATCCTGCAGAGTTTATCTCTCGTTTGCTCCAACACATCTTGGTTAGCTAGTTCAGGTTTGTTTAACTGGTGATGGAGATCAACTCTGCAAGAGGCCACTTGAGGACCAGGACTGGACACCGCTGGTGTAAGTCATTGGTCTCTTAGAGCCTCTATTTTTCTTAGAGGCTACGTCCAAAAGCCTAGGCAGCTGACTTGCTGCCCTATTAGGCAATGAATATGCAGACAGCATTTTTGCATAAAAGTTCCTCCCAAAACTGATTCTGAACAGTTAAGTAGTTTAATGATCTACAACATATAGATAGAACGGTCTCTGGTGATAACTAGGTTTATATTTAATTACCGCAGTACAAAATCCTTATTAGAAATAACATCAAAACCATACATTTAAAAACAAACTACATATTAATTTTTTTAGCTCCACTGTCATGGAATTGAATGCACAGAATTGTGGGATACCATAGGCAGTGATCACATGAAGGTATCACAGCAGACAGGATGTGACACGATCATTGGATTAGGACATACCTTATGCTGCCTGCAGTTGTGTTTTTCAGCTGTCGGATGTAGCTATATTATGTATTAACGAGGCCAGGTGAAGGCAACTCTGGCTCTCGAGATCCACTTTTCTTGCAGAGTTTAGCTCCAGCCCTGATCAAACTTTCTAGTAATCCTGAAGACCCTGGTTAGCTTGTTCAGCTGTTTATTTAAGGTTGGAGCAAAACTCATAAGCTGCACTTCCATTACCCAACTCCCATGTATCGCAAAAAAGGTTTTATGCTCTCACATGAGTTAGTTTTTCAACCAGTGACCTGCTTTACATTTGTTTTGCGCAACAAGCACAAACCAAGTAAAATTTCACTGCAGAAAAGAGCTCACTGTAGAAATTTACCTGACACTGTCAGCCAGGCTGGAGGTGCTCTCTTCCACCGCAGGGAGAGGGCCAGGGGAGACGTACACGGACATGCTGGGGTGCTCGATGAGGAGGTCCTCCATGGGGCTGGCCTCCGCCGTGGCTCCCTCTGCAGTAAAACAGGGGGGAGGGGTGACAAACCAGCTCTCATCCATGCTGCAGGAACACGATCCCCGCTCGCTTAACAACACATTCACTTCTACTGACTCAAGGTGAGAGAAGGAGGCGGGATCAGGAGGAGAGCAGATGGAAGGGGAGGAAGGATGTGCTGCCTGTATCCTGCCTGCTCTAGTCCTGCGGTTTCTGCAGGTAGGCGGAGAGGGGCCGCATATCTGAGATGCATGACATTCACTGCGGGGACGGGCACATGCTACTGAAGCTGCCTCTGGCCCATTCTCACCTTCAGTGAAGTAGGAAGTGATAGAAGACAGAACAGGGTGTATTTCCAGAATATGAAAGGAAGCCATGCGAATGGGGGATGCCAGTACCATGAGCACACATACCAATAAAAGGAATTCATTCAAATGTGGACAAATGAGAAGGGATACAGAAACAACAAAAAAACATAGAAATTACTACCATTAGTTGCTTTTAACCCCTTTAAATTATCATGATTTAGTTACCATGTACTACTAAAGTCCCGACAACTTGGTTCCAAAGCCTAGTGAGATGCCTACTTGTGCAGCATTTCAAATGGGAAGCGTGTTATTTCTAGTGATAGTCTGAACAGCCCAAAGCTACATAGCTACATGTACTCAACCAAATAATGACTAAAAAAAAAGATTGGCACAGATATGAAGGTCCTTGCACAACGAGTTAGAAATTTTCTTATGCATTTTTTTTTTTTTATATTTGTCATGCTTTCCTATCAAAATGCTAGCTAGGGATGTAAAAAATGCAGAAAAGAAATTTTGGGTAACACTTTATTTTACGGTTACACCTATTAGTAGAATATTAGCATGCATATTACTAGAATATTAGCCATTTATTAGTAATAATTGAGCACATAATAATATCTTATCCTGCTTGACCTTATTCTACATCCCAATACCTAAACCCAACAGCTACTGCACTAACTATTAATAAGCAGCAAATTAGGAATTTTTTGAGGGAAAAGTTGTAGTTATTAGTTAACAAGTGTTCTCTATTCTAAAGTGTTAATTAATTTTTTATGACAGAAAAAAGTTTCGGCGTAGCATCATATCGTATTTATTTTTTAACATGCGATAAGTTTGAACGAAAATTTCAGATTCAGCATGCAATGACCTTTACAATCTTCACCAAACCTCAAAGCCCAGTTCATTAGAAACAGATTATTATTTCAGGGTTTTCCTAACTCTGTACACCAATTTAATTATATGCTGTATGGCACATTTTGATCTTGACACACAAAAAAAATTGAGCAGTGCATTTTAAATTTAATGCTCTTCTAAAGCATTTGATGATTCCTGTGGGATTTGCCTGAGGATTGCTTATATGAAGGTCATGCATACGTGACTGTTAAAACAGTTGCTGGGTGTGAAAAGCATTTCAGACCGAGTTCCATGATGATCTCTCACCAGCTGCCTTAAATAGTGAGGCAGTTCACTAGGTTTAGGAACCAAGCCAATGTTTTCCAAATTCATAAAGATTAATTAATTCCATTCTTTTTACTCTGACATACTATTCAAACTTGAAACTAACTTTCCTTGCCTTTATTTTGTAAACTCTAAAAATGTAGGCCCCATTAAAGGCAGTTTTTTGTTGTTAGTGTAGGACACTCACCGTGCAGATTGACCAGGAGCCATCCCTCTTCATCAGCCTCAGTCACACAGGGCTTTGGTCCCTTCAGATCTGGAGTAACTTCTTCCTCGCTTCCAAAGAACAAACTGGTGAGCCGCTGGAACATGGCTGCCTCGGAGGTCAAAGGTCACAGTTTTTTGTTTCCTGAGGGATAGCTGCCTTAGAAGTTTTTTTTTTGTTTGTTTTTTAATAGCTGTTTAATTTACTAAAGCTGCTAATTTTTGTGTTTTCAGTGATGTAACAGATGGCAGGTTGATCACAGGTGCATTGGCCTTTTTGAGTCTTCAGAGAAGGCGCAGTATAATATAAGGTCTCACTTGGTGCAAAGATCTACATTTGACAGAAAGACAAAAAAAAAGAGAACAGAACTGGTCAAAAAACCCCATAAAATAACATTTCATAACAATAACATTTAGCAACCTCTAGAATCTTATTTTTTTACATCATTCACTGAACTGAAAAAAAAAAGTCCCAATGGCTCCCCTGCAGGCGGGTTTAACTACCTATCGGTGGGCGGGGCTTTATATGCGCAACCCTGCGTGGGGATGACGTCATAGACGCAACTGACCCCGCCCTCATAAGACTAGCGGACAGAGTATGAAAAAACAGAAAGGGAGCAGGGTCATTTTGATAGAAATCAGCAAAAACAACCCCGTTTATGACTACGGCTTTAGAGATATAATAATAATTTTCCCAACCAAGATAAACCGAATGCATTCACTAAGAACGAAAATGCGTTTAATAAAAGCGAATACATCGGTCGTCTGACTATACTGCTTGAAAAACAACACCGAACCCTGTGTTTACCGATGGATCCAAGGCAACCGTGGCCATATATATGAAAAACAGCAAAGCAAAACGCATAACAGCAGCGAACAGGAGCATATAATGCGAAGAGAGAGAGAGAGAGAGAGAGAGAGGCTGAGCGCAAAGGGTCACAGCAATGACAGCTCGGATCAAGGGTATTACAAGCTCTCAAATCACCCAAATAACCACAGCCTGTACACACCATCCGTAAAAATCACACTCTCTACAATAATATAGCTGCTTTGGTCAAAATCCGATAAACCAGTTGCTGCAGATACTGAAAATATTAGAAATCAAGTCCACTGCCTCTAAACGTCGACTTGAAAACACAGTATTGTAATGAATACTGTTTTAACCGATTCTGCACGAAAGGACATCATCAAACCATCGCCTGGCTTTGGTTTACTGCTGTGAATCCTGCGATCTATGACGAGAGCAGAATAATGACGATGGAGCCGTGTTATAACGACAACAGAATACGAGCGAGTTCACACACACACATCTATTTATGGACAGCTGTTATTAGCGCCTGCTTTCTTCAAGGCAGGTCTGATCTGGTCCAGTTTCCACAGACGGACTCAGTTCTGCTACAAAACACATCTCGCTTCGAAAGACAGAACCAATAAAACAACTAATTCAGCATCTTACCTGTCTTACCTGCGAAATTATTCAAGTTGTAAACGCGACGACCACACAATAAAAACAACAAAAATCTTAAAGCATAGCTTTAGGTATTCTTTTTATATGAGGTAGCAAATTCACAAAAAATATGAAAAAGTCGTTCTTCTCAGAAGAAATCTGCGTGTAAATTGTGGTTTACACGTCGTTTCAATCGTAGCATCTGCGGCTTGTGTGTTTTTTCACAGCAGATAATGTTTGTGATGTTATTGCTTCGCCCAGCTGATCCACAGATCAGAATACAGAACGTACTAAACAGCTGATCGTGACGTCACGGCGCTCGTAGCAACGGCCCGGCCCCGCCCACTCCGACCGCTGGGCCAATCAGAGGCTTACACCAGACCCGGCGCTGGTGGGGGTTGGGCAGATAGTGTTATCATCAACGTCATTGTAGCTTATAAAATCGCATAAATCTGCATTTAGCCTTAAAAAGGACAGCATTTAGTCTAGCTTGTGATGTTTTATTTCGTATAGAATAATGCAGAGAAAGGTTATTCGATTTTTACGCTGTTAAGCAATTATTTTTATCTAGTTGAAAGTACAGTCAGAGTTGTGTAACCATAAAAGATTAGGACGTAACGGCCAAGCGAGCTGATATGAAATGATTTCACAGGCTTGCATCATTCGTTTGGTTATATTGTCATTGCCTTTGGCTTGTCACAGGTGCCTGATGGAAGTATTATGTCACTGGTGAGGCTAAGGTGCATTTCTGGTACTGCAGGTAATACGATCCTGTCTCTTTAAACAGTGTTTGTAAATATTGCCTGTCCCGCCTTCTCCACATTCCTCACTGCGGGGGCGGGGCTTAGACTGCCACGTGTCACGAGCAACCAATCACAACTCCTGGTCTGAAAACTGACATCTGCCAGTAACAATGGAAAACAACTGGTATTTGAAAGCCCTTGATGTTTGAATGGCGCTTTTAGGATCTTTAGTAAGTCGTATTATTTTTATTTGCATATTTGTTCTAACACCAGCAGAAATATAATAATTGTATGATAAACCCTTTGCATGCATTATAGGATTATGAGAGAGACACGTTTATAGATCAGGATATTATCAAGATATTTTAAGTGGCCTCTTTTGATTTGGGTCATTACTTAACAATGCGCTTGTACCTAATAAAACATTACAGCAACAGACTAATTATGAGCATGAATGTAATTGTGATAATTGTGTCCACAGTTATTACCACCAAAAAATAGCAGTATATACATATACATAAAAATATGTTTATATATGAAATATATTTGCATACAATAGAAATGATATAAATATTTTCAAAATATATGCTGCATGTGTAAGTAAGTATACTTAATAAATATATACAGTACAGACACATATATACATAAAAACTTTTATTTTGGATATGATTAATCGTTGCCCTCCACTAATATATATATATATATATATATACAGTACTGTGCAAAAGCCTTAGGCCACTAGTATTTTCACCAACAGAAAAACAACAAAAACTGGTTTTAAGTGGGCTATTTCTATCTTTTGCAGTAGCGTGTCAGTTGGAAATATCAGTTTACATTTCCAAACATTATTTTTGTCATTAATTGTAATAATGCAGTGAGATTATTGTCTGACAACAGCCGGTGCTCCACACAGAGATCTGATCTGATCATCAGGTAGGTTTTTTTCTTCATCTTGGAGACGTTGGCACAGTTCTTCTGGATTGAGTCTGTCTCAGTTTGTTCTGTTACTTCATGTCATTCCAGACAGACTGGACGATGATCAGATGACCTTCTTTTTTGTTTGTTTTTTGTTGGTGAAAAAAATACTAGTGGCCTAAGACTTTTGCACAGTACTATATATATATATATATTTGCCAAACTATTAAATCGTTTGATTCTGAGAAAAAGTTCCTAATATCTAGTATATAGGCTTTAAATAATCTTTACATAGAATTAGATGTTTACAACATTGCTATTTGTTGACTTGCTTTTACATTACAATGTGAGCATATTGTAGCTTCCACCAGACAAGTTGTTGCCAGTCACTCCACACCTTGCCCAGCCAAATATTATAACCTGTTCATCAGTGTAATGTGATTTGTAGACGTTTCCACATTCCCACAGTCCATGTTATAGAGATGATACTACTACATATGTTACAACAATGACACCTTTCCCATAATTCCTCCCTTTCTCTGAGTCACCTGGTGATTGGTCTTCTACACCCTGGATGTGGTTTTCATTATTGAAATCAAAACAATAAACTTGGACATGATCCTACATAAAACTGCTAGAACAATAATTAAAATGAAAACTGAATAAGCAGAAGCAAAAGCCTCCAGCCTGTACTTTTATCTCACGCCTGCCCTACAGAATCAAACAGGCACGGCGCAACATGCCCCGTCTGTTGCATGATATTACATATTGAGCAAGCACAATGTTCTGCCATTCACCAGAATGTTTCACAAGCATAAATATTTACACACACACACGCAGACAGAAGGAATCTCCATAAACATATTAGCTGTGTCTCATTTAGAAGGCTGTGCCCTCCGGAGGTCACATTCAAAGGCTGCATACGTCATCGAGCATGTCTCATTTCAGAAAACCAAGTAGGAAACATCATATTCTCTAGAACTGTTTGCAAATCTTACTATTAAATTTCATATTTGAAATCACAAACGAAATCTGACAACAACGGCATCAAAAAAGTTGACTTATTTCTCAGGCTAGACCAGCCGGTGTGCATGCGCAGTCCTAGGCGCATGTCTCAGAGCGTTAACTGTTTCTATAGCAACCAGGACTTCTAACAGCAGCTGCGGTGACGCACTATAATTAGTGATTGGCTCTTTTGTTTAGAAGGCGGGCTTTGTTTGATAAAGCAGCCATATTGAGCGTTGCATTTTCCCCATTCAAAACTAAACGTGTGACACATCTTGGGTATTCAATAGTCTTTGAGATAACCCACAATTCCTTTTTTTCTTTCAAATGATTTTTTCCCCAAATCATATTATAAATAATAACCATATTATAAATACAATTTTCATTTAAGTAGTGTGAGAGTGCAACAATGCTCTAAACGAGTTGACATAGCAAAGCAACACTTCCTGTTTGCTTTTCCACCCTTCCTATGAAGGCAGTCTTCCCATTTCATTCCTGGCAAACATATAAAATCTAAGGAGGAGAATGGGGTTCCTCTTATGGTTCCAGTCGGTCCAGTCCAGTCACATTTTGGCAGTCAGTTAATTAAAAAATGCACTCTTGAATTAAAAAGGAGCCAATTCTCAAACTGGGAATTTCACCCAACCCTGGTGAAAACACAATGGTTCCTTGTTTTTTTCACAACATTGCTCTGTTTCTTTAAGCAGCGTCATCTTGTGACTCAACCAATAGTGTGACTTTAGGGTGTGTTGTTTGGAAAACCTGTTTGGAAACCACTATTGCTGCAGAAACTTCACACCACAGCTTTAAAGGGGTCATGAACTGCCTTTTTTTTTTATTTTGTACTTTTTGCTCTTATAATGTTATCAAGATTTTTACATTAAAAAGCATCATAATTTAGAAGTAATAGGCTATTCTGTGCTTTTTTTGACCCCTTTAATCAGAATGCACTGTTTGAATAGGTGGATTAAGAGCAAAAGGAAACACCACTGCTATGGGCTAATAGGAAAAGGAAAGGGAAAGGAAAGGACGTGACATGTGGCCAGGTATGGTTTCCCATACGAGGAATTTGTGCTCTGCATTTAACCCAACCAAGTGCACACACACAGCAGTGAGAAGTGAACAACCACACACACACACACCCGGAGCAGTGGGCAGCCGTTGCTGCGGCGCCAGGGGAGCAGTTTGGGGGAACGGTGCCTTGCTCAAGGTTCTCACTTCAGTCGTGATATTGAAGGTGGATAGAGCGCTGGTTATTCACTCCCACCACCTACAATCCCTGCCGGACTTGGGACTCGAACCGACAACGTTTGGGTTACAAGTCCAACTCCCTATAACAGACAAAGCAAAAGTAATCATCTTTTACAACCTGAATTCTGGAAATGTTGGGATGTTGGTTTTTATTTATTTATTTTTTTAATTGGAGTAAAATCAACACTAAAAGACTTTCAATTTTATTGACAATAGAACATAGAGAACAAAACAAATATTTAAACTGAGAATCTTTTACAGTTACACTTTTATCCACTAAATGAGCTCATTTCAAATTTGATGACTGATATCCACCTTTTTCTTGACATAAATATGGGTGCGGCCATTTGTAATTTCTATGGGTCTAGCTTCTGGTCTCATCTGCATCCAGCTATTTTTATCTGTACAAACAGTTCGTTTTCTGCCTGATATTAATGATTGGTGTATCTTATCATATTATTTGACTGTATTATCTTAATTATGAACACACTGGTTTGTAGTGCAAACAGTTTTATCAGTTATGGATGTTATTACCTGCAGTGTCTAATGAACCAGAAGCCTCACCCACAGGTTTACTTCCATGTTGAAGAAAAAGGTGGATAGGTCTCAAAAAATTGGGGCCAACAAAGGGCAGAAAAGGCAATCAATTTGAAAAAGATTCAGTTAAGTTAATTGACATCAGGTCTGTAACATGATTAGCTATAAAAAGCAGAGTCTCTCAGAAGTAAAGATGGACAGAGGCTGATGAAAGAATGATGTGAAAGAGTGTGTAAAAAGATTGTGAAAAACAATGTTCCTCGACGTCAAATTCATCTACATTATACTTCATCATCTATAGACTACAGTGCATAACATCAAAAGATTCAGAGAAACCGGAGAAATCTCTGTTAGGTACAAGGCCGAAGATGTTTGTTGGATGTTCGTGGTCTTCAGGTCCTCAGACGACTCTCATCTCTCATCAGCATGATTCTGTCACTGATATAACTAAAAGCCCAGGAATACTTCCAGAAACCACTGTCGGTAAACACAATCCTCCGTGCCATCTGCAGATGACAACTAAAGACCCTTTCAGATAAAGATAACAATAGCAATAATTATATTTGCGTCCATGATACTGTCTGTTTATTCTAAGCTCAAGCACCTCTGCCACTTTAAATCCTCAAGCGCGTGATAGCAGGATTAATTCTGATTGGATGTCAATGTTTGTATCGTTCATCAGCTCAGAAAAGTTATTCTGAAAATGATATAGTTTCTCTGTGCTTTATCGTTATAGTTGTGGTGTGGACGCTGTTATTCTTTAACATTGAGAATGATTTTTAGAACAATATATTTATCGTTATCGTGCTTGGTGTGAATGGCGCTTAAATCTGTATCATGCAGAAAGGAAGCCATATGTGAACATGGTCCAGAAGCGTGTCGTGTCCTGTGGGCCAAGACATTCTTGTTGTCAAACACATACACTGTGTCCTCTGAGCTAAAGAGGAGGAGATCTTCAGTGTTCAGTGTATAATTGCATACGGCACAGGCTGCTTTCATGTTTTGGTAGGCATTGTGAATGCTGAAAGTTACCTAAAGGTTTTAGAGCAACATATGCTCCCCTTCAGATGATGTCTATTTCAGGGCCTGTGTAATTCAGCAGGACAATACTAAACCACATACTGCAGTTATTACAACAGCATGGCTTCATATTTCAAGATTCCAGAGCTGAAGTGACCTGCTGCTGTCTTGTTTGTAAACAAATCCACAGTAAAATGAAGTGACGAAAAGGCCAAGTTCATACTGACATGATCTGGATCTTCTGAAACCCACAAGATTTTGGTTTCACAGTTCATGGCCGCTTTTAAACAGCTAACTCCATCCCTCTTGACATTACGCTCTCAGTTATTTCTTGTCGGCTTGTTTGGCAGGTGTCTTTTCTCAGGACTCTGCCTTTGCTTAAGGTTGGAAAAGTGGGTGAAAGTTCACTGTGTTGTGAACTTAAATTGTGAACTTCAGCAGCCTGCATACAACACTTGACTGTAGTGACTCTCCTCGCTCTTCATGTGCATCACACAAAGCCATGCTTCTTAAAATGGTGAGAAAACACACAAGTCTGTTTAGTAACTAGCTTATGAGGATTTGCAAATAGGATCCAAGTGGCTGCGAGAGACTTTCCCTGCAGGTGGCAGATAAGAGAGAGATAGACGGCTGTTTTGAGAACAAACACCACAACAGCTGATTTTACTGTAGCTCTCTACCCTTGACACCATCATGTTTTGAATTTGCCTTCATGGCCCTCTTAACCTATCCAGCTTCCTCACTAAAAACAGACATGGTAGCGGTGGCCACAGAGAACCGGCTGAAGTGCTTTCTATCTTGGATGAGCTGGAGGAGGAGCCAGATGAAAGCTCAACACAAACGCTCAAATAGGACCGACTCTGTGGAAACACATCAACACAAAGACAGGGAGCTTTTGTTAAAGAGAGTACGATCCCATCTCTTTATGTTCAGCCACACTTACACACCCGAGGTACATTCAACAGAGGATGTCCCTTATTCAACTATGTTAGGAATTCAGACGATGACTATGTATTTTGTAATTTGCACAAACTTGTTGGTACACTAAATGCTTTTTAAAACTTACCTTTTATGGTTAATGATTCCTGTCGAGGCATTTTAAAATAGCTCTGCTTCAACCCCGTGAGACATGTTTCTGTCCTCTAAAGCAGAGGGTTTAAAACTGTGCAATGCACTTTTAGGATCGCCTTTTGAATTAAAAATTGAAAATTGAAAACAAAGCATTTTAGACATGTAAAACATAATTTCCCTATATATCTGCAATTTGGATCAGAGCTAATATGTATCTCTTTGCTAATCAATGCTGTTAATCTCACTGTCACCTTTACCTTTTGTGTCTACAGAACAGACATGTTTGCAGACAGGAAAAGTTCATCACAAGCTGTACTTCATGCCCTCATTCTCTCTTTAGTCATAATTGTTGATAAGATGGAGGTCATTTCTGGGGCCTGCTGACTGTCTCTGCTCTCACTCTTTATCTGTAGAGTTCACATGGAGCGTTTCGGGGCAGAGAGTAAAATGACATGCGGTAATCTACTGTAGCTGCAAATCTAAAACCACTTTCTACATGGCGTACTTTAAAATACAATAGCAGATCGCTCTATGAACGTGAAAGAAAATATTTTGAAAAATGTCTAATTTTGTGTTTAAATTCCAAATGGTGCACTCTTATTATTTCTTCTTTCAGGACTTTTGTTTTGGGTCAAATAAAGAAATATAGAAAACGGTAAAACTTTTTTTTTTTCTCTTTTTTGTGGCCATAATATATTTAAAATATATGGTAAATATATGTTGCAAACAGTGAAGCTCGATTAAAAGTATTTTTGAAATATAAAATATTTTTAGTTTTAATATTTAATATTTACCTTAATATACCAAATATTTCTAAATTTCTAAAGGGGACATGAAAATATATTTCCAGGCCATTAACCTATATTTAGCATTTAGGCTAAATACAAATATGGGTAGCCTACTAGAGATCAAAAGTAGATTGATAATCATGCTGAAAATCCTTATATATTGCAATATTGAATTTTTGAGGGAATTTTGAAAAAAAAAAAATCGACAATTTTTTTGTATATTTTTGATAAATATACGTAAGTATATTTATCATTTATCATATTTTGAAACATAAAGCTATTTTTGTATATTTTAAAAGTATATTTAAAAATATATTGGATTTCATTTTCTGTTCTTTTCCCCCCTTTTTTAGTGTGAAGAACAATCTAAACACAATATTTCCACTAAAAGAATGGAATTCTTTTTTAGAATAGTACTATTCCATAGATGGTACTTCACATAATCATCAGTTCTAATAAAGAGCCTTGTGTATATTGCTAATATATATGTTAAAATTAGTGCTATCAAATAATTCATTGCATCCAAAATAAAAGTTTTTGTATACATAATATATGTGTGTATGTATTTATTTGACTTGCACTGAAGGACAGACCTGGGTCATATCTACTAACTGGAATATCACAGACACTTCAGGATAGGGTTTTTGACTTGGGCCTATAGCTACACCCAACCCATCACCCACAACACCAAAACAACCCTCCAGCAACACAATAAACACAGACTATATGAATGTCATGACGACACCCAGCACCAGCGCTTTGCATGGACTAATACCACTCACATTTACATCAGAAAATGCAAAAGTCAAGCTGGATTTACAAGAGCCCAACTAGTAAGGGAAGCAAGCAGGGTAGACTACAGAGGAAGAGTGCAACAACATTTTATTATCTACTACAGCATTTGCATAGAATTGCACTTCCGTTTGCAGCTGAGTGCCGAGACTGAAGTAAACACAGATGAAAAGACTGAACATGGAGCTACTTCCTGCTGCACTGTTGACTAAGACACACTCGTTCGTCAGATCTGTCTCTACACGACTGGAACAAACAGTCCCAGAGGAATGCCCTTGGCAGGAATATGAAGCACACAGAGTCACTGGGGATCAGACTCCACCAGAGAATACAGACCACCAAAAGAACATATCTTCTTGCTCTTATCATGCACGATTCACCAGAGCATCTTATTCTAACCAAAAAATAGTTTGTCCTCCTATAATCTTTCAGCTAAATGTAATGTAATGTTCCTTTGTGACTGACGTCAGCGACTATTTTTACTCATATGGAGACCACTTTTCACCACACAGTTAGATCTGAGTTATGAAGCTGGCTTATTTGGCCTGTCTCATCAGTGTTGGGTGTTTTTCTGCTGACCATGTAAATACACAGTCAGAATATGGGCCAGGTTGATGGATAGTATGTAGGGGTAGGAGTTCAAACCTCAGATTACATAACCTTTCTCTGTCCTGTCCTGAAATATCCTGCCCAGGCCTGTGTCTCCTCTTACCCTTGCCTTTGCCTGATAACATAAACCAGCACTGGGAGCAGAGGTCGCGTGAAGAGACGTCACAGGCCAGCAGGGGGCACAGCACAAAACCTGCAAACTAACTGACAGGGTTTTTTTTGTAGCAAGTAAAATGTCTTTTAGCATAATTTTACACATATCCACATTCAGCTCGAGTTGTGAAATCTGGATTTTTGTAAAGTAAACATAAGAAAAATATTTGTATTTTGTTAGCAGTATATCAACATGAACATTTACTGGACTGAAGCAACATTTTCTTGATTATACATGCATCAATTTTTTTAACAAATCATCTTAAAATGTATCACATTTGTCTATATCTCTCAGTCATCATTATACTGCATTAAATATTTATTTAAATGATGATTAAATATCTTACAAAAACATATTATTGGAGATATAGAGCGATGACTGATATTTATATCATTTTATGCAAGACATACTGTTACTATTACTGTAGGTAATACTGTTATCAATAAGTAATACTGTTATACTTATTGCTTTACTTCACGGGCTATTAGAATGTAATCTTTAGTTCTACAGTGTGTTAATGGCCCGAAGCCAGGTTAAGTATAATAAATAAATAAAATGCAGAATGAGAAGCATTGTGACACTTTATTGATTGATCAGACAGGAATCAAACAAGCACAGAACCAGTCAGCTGCAGCAGTAACAGTAGTAAAGACGATTAAAGAAGACAACATACAGTACTCACAGAGAGTCACCTCTCAGGGAAACTGCAGGTTGGGATCTTAGACTGGAAACCATGTGACAAAACCTGAAACTAAACCCAAAGTTGAACTCTTTGGCCTGAAAGGAAAGCGCTATGTTTGGCAGAAACCAGGTAACAACATCCCTGTCATGCTATGGGCTTGCATTTGACGAAGAACTGCAGGCTTGTTTGCATTGAAGGCTGCTTTGCATATTTTTTTCATAAAATGTCAAATGCAAAGGTTGTTTAAGTAGAACATATAAAATTGAGGTCCAAGACCATGAAATGTATTTTTTACTGTCATACCAGTAGGTGTTGAGTCATGTTGCTTCAAACCCAGAGGAATATGGATGGGTGTAGTTCTAGCAGCAGCTGCAAACCACAGAAACAGCTATAAACCCTGACTCTTCACCTACTTATAGGTATTTGAGTTAGTAGTGTTGTTTAAATTATTTAACTGTACTTAAGTAAATGTAGAGATATCTTTATGGAAATTGACTCGAGTAAAGCTAAAGTAGCTTGGTAATACTTTCTATTACAGTGACCTTGTTATACATGTTATACTTGTTATACATACCTACTATTATAATAATAGTAAAGTATGCATAATTACATGCAACTAAACCTAACCTTATAAGTAGCCTGTTCCTAGTAATGGGAGTCTATGTTAGAGTTAATGGGATTATTCGTCTAAATAAATAAATAAAGTAAAAATACCACAGTACTTGTTGGTACTTCGTTGGATGTGGCATGTTTAATGTGATGATGTGTAGGTGTGTATGTGAGTTTATCAGTAAAAACATCAGTAAACAGTAATTAAAAATTACTATTGTGGGTACTATCTAGGCCCTAGATTTTAGGGCGTCATCTGCTTCCCACTCACCCAACTTGGGTTGGCTCCTTACTTCTAGCCTTACAAGGTCCATCTAAACCATCTAAACTAATCTAAATCGAAGTATTCAGTCCCCGGGCCCATTACCCAGAGTGTGCCCTTGAAACCAGCAACCCAATCACCCAAGTAGCAGCTACAGGCATGAAGTGAAAAAATAAAGAACAAGAGGAAACAGCACTGCTTTGAAATACAATTACACAAAGAAACGGGTGAAGAAAGAAACAACAAGCTTAAGTAAGAAAAAAAATATCATTAGCCTTAAGAAACGTATTGTTCTTAGTGGGTTTTGTATTTGTGAAGAAAAATGTCCAGTGCAACAGCGCGGGAAGAGTATTTATAGCCAATCTCGTACACACACACTCACACACACACACACACACACACACACACACATGTTTGAGCATAGCGCCCCCAAGTGCTGGTGGAGCCCTCCGGGGTCAGTGGAGGATCAAAGTGCAGAGATAAACAGAAAATATAGAATATAAAATCTGTAATTTAAATCAGCAGGCAAACCTTAAAATCTAAAAAAAGACTGAATTCCTTTATTCCCTTAAAGTCGACAGAAAACTATAAACTCTAGTCAAACAATCAACCGAAACTGTTCAGTGTTTTGACACGTGTGACCTCTGCTGGTTAGGAATATCATGTACAGTTACAAACATCGCATTGTTTTTTCTCCTGAATTATTAAAGCAGAAATCTGAAAGTTATTTTTCCGAAGAGAAAGTGAATAAGTTACATTGACTTAAGTTTGTATGTGAGATAATAAAAACTTGCTTTTACTTACATGGCTTGTTATCTGATTTGCAATCATGTTAACTAAAGAAATGAAAATGAAAGAACACCTTAATAAATGATAACAATACAAACAACAATACATCTATGAATAAAATAAAACACAATCCATGTTTGCAGTAGTGTAAAGTAGAGCTTTTTGTGCCTGACGTGGGACGTCTGTTCTAAACAGATTAATATTAAGGCCCTGTTTCAGTATATTTGGGACACAGACCTTTATTTATTGCTGTTTGTTTTGATCACGACCACTTTGGGTAAATCGACTATACTCATTCACTCAGTATTTAAATAAGCTTTGTGTATTCAAAAGGACGTCTGAAGTGTTTCAAAATTACATTTAAATTAACCAGCAATTAATTAACTGGCAAAGGCCAGATAGTGAACCTGTCTTTAAAGTCTCCATTCATTTATTTGATAGGCTGTCGTTTGCATAACAATTAAAACAATGTAGGAGATAAATGTCAAAGGGTCAGGATTATAGGACAGCAGTCGTGCTGTTCTCCTGTAGATGGCAGTGTAAGAGAGACTCATGGGAGTTTGTGACGTCCGACCAAGAAGACAAGGGTGGGTTGATTACTAGCCCCTTCAGTATCCTCATTTTCTCTGTCCTTTGATGGACGTTCAAACATAGTCACATATTCTAATATGTGTAAAAATACACTTGCATTCACCATATTAATTACAAAAATGTGTCGTTTTTCAGTGCGTTAAAAGCATTTATATTTTCACTTTCTGCTGTTTTTGACGTCACAGCTTGTGATGCTCACAAGTGAGGGTTTTTCTTCTTGTGCTGTTACTCCTTGTCATGTGACCCGTTACTGCAGCTCATTACTACTTCGTTGATTTATCATCTTAAATTTACCTCTCAGGCATTTGGCTCGAAAAGTTTTGTCCCATAAGCAAAGACTTCAAATTGTGTAGCCCACTTCTGTCCAGTGCGTCCCGTACAAGCCAGGAAAGTGTCTCTGAGATGAATGGGAATGCTAACGGACAGACCTCTTTGTGTTAAACACTCGTAAGGTGTGTGAACCTGTGCCTTCACACACAGATATCTGAGGTGTCACATCAAACCTCAAAAATGTTAATGACAACCTACAGCACACTGTTTGAACGTCAGACTTGATGGAAATGCAGATGGACGACATTTTGATGTTCCCAAACTGAAAAGTAAATTAGATTTCAATTGGATTAGAAAACATCCAACGCCAGTGTTATTCGACTTCAAAAACGAAACAGGTCCATGTGTCATGTCCGAGTACAAATTAGTGCTACTTTCACAATGCTATCAAAGACCTTGTGTGAATGTTGTTCACATTTTCATAAACCAACAGGCAACATCTAAAACATTGACCCTTTTTTGGGGTCTTCAAACCTCTGATTCTGTTTGGTAATTATTCTTGTCCATGCAGTGTGTTTTATTCAACATCTGTGGTTATTTTCACACATGGTGAGCGTCACCCAGCGTCCAGCCTCAGCCGGTCATCTGAGGACGCTGGTGTGTTTGCTTTAGAGTCGCTCGTGTTTTGATTGAGGTCGAGTCCAGAGAAACAGCAGAGTCTTAACAGACAGGTCATCAAGGTAGACAAAGGTTGTTAAGTGAAATTCCTGGGCTCCTCCGACAGAAGGAGGGTTTCGCCATATGTTTCAGCTCAAATTCCAGAGGGGGTCTTATACAGTACCTTATCTAGCTCACGCTGTGTCAGGCAGGGGATCTTAACACCCCACACACCCCTCCCCCGTCACACTCACTGACTTTCAGTGATTTCTCTTTTCAGCATACCATCACCAGTTACACTTTATTTTGATAGTCCACTTTAGTAACTATAAGTTAACATGTCGACTAATTCTCATTAATTCACAACTACATGTCTATAACTCTCAGAGTAGACTGTAAGGGTAGGTTTAGGGGGAGTAGAATAGGTTGATTATATATTCTTGTAAAGTTTCTGATAGTCAGTATGTAGTATGTTGTGGACCCATCAGAATAAAGAAGATATTAAGCAGACAGTCTACTAATACTCTAATGACTGCTAGTGGACATAAAGTTACAAAGTCATTTACTATTAGTAGAATGTATAAAGTGGACCAAAATGAAGTTTTACCCAATCTGCTTCTCTAAAATCAAACAGAAACCTTAACAGCTTTATTATAATGACGTTTTCACAAATTCTAAGCGTGTATAAATACAGTAAAAGTACTGGTTGAAATGAGCAAGTAATAATACAAAGAAAATAGATTTTCAGAACAGATTGAGGAAGACATGGGATTTTATTGTGAAATACTGTAAACATGCTTTTTTGGAAGTAAAAAGTATGAATTATCTTAGAATTTAAATGTCATTCAAAAGTTATGGTAGATTTTAGTTTTAAGACATCTTATATTTTTGTATTGATCAAAAGTGACAGTAAAGACTTTAATAACATGACAAAAGATGCATATTTGAAATTCTATTGTTATATTATAAATGCTATTTGAACTATCAGACCTTAAATATTAAACTGTTTAAAATGTTTTCAACATTGGTAATAATCAAAAATGCTTAGTGTGCAGCAAATCATCATGTTAAAATGATTTCTGAAGGATCATGTGACACTGAAGAATAGAGTAATGATGCTGAAAATTCAGCTTAACATCACAGGAATAAATTACATTTTAAAATATGACCAAATAAATCCAGCACTTTGTTCAAAAAATATTTTCCAAATATCACCAAACATGTGAACTGTAGTCCATGCACTGCAATGTTACTCAGAGTAAAATATTATAAATGATTATTTATTTATGTATTTTTTTGCAGCTTTAAAGCCTCAAAATAACTCATATAATGTATAAAACATTTGTCTGTTTAATAATTTAGCATTTACCTTGTTTATTTGAGATGAATCACAGCTATAGCAGTGATCATACATGTTTCAAACACACACAGAGTGAGCTCTGATCACATGTCTGATGTTGATGAAATCATACGACTCATAAGGGGCGAGTGCTGAATGAAGCTGGGGCGCTGTGGAGTGTAAATGCTCTTTTCATGGGTGCGCTGAGTGAGTGTCTGTCTCTCCAGAGCAACACAAGGAAAACATCTGTTCTCAGCTCGGGACATTTCTGTGCTTTATGTGCTCCCTGTGTCCAGGTCAAAAGATCACGGCACTCTGCTCACAAAACACAACCTGTGGCTGTTTTCTAATGCGTACTGACAGGCATAAAACGCAGCAAATTACGTGGACGCCGGTTCAACACTAAAAGCTTTTGTATGTGTGAGATGTTTTGGACAAAAATACTGAAGTCAGTGTTTCACATTCATAATACGTATGCATTAGTGTCCTGCAATGAAAGAGCAAATAACGGAATCAAATAACAGAATAACAGCAAGACTGTAGATAAAAAACAGTTTAAAGCTTGGCAAGACAGACTTTAACTCCTGAAAGGTTCTAATGTACATAAAAAACTAAATAAATAAGAATTAATGTATTTTATTTTTAATTTTTTTTGACTATATATATATACACATGCACAATCTATCTATCTGTCTGTCTATTAGTCTGTCTGTCAGCAAATATAATACACATAATTAGGCTAGCATAAAAGGATCAGCTTTTATGAGACGTTTTATTAAATACACAACATTACAAAGAAGGTAAGAAATGTATGTCTATCTATGATAAATATAACACATAGCCTAGTAAGTAAATTAAACATGCCAGATACTATTAACCGTCTGCACGTACTGTGGTTTACTGGGGTGTTTATGATGGGAATGCAGTGCTGTGGGAATGAGCGAGGGCTTCAGGGCAGAGCTGCTGCTGTGACCCGCGTCTGCTCGGCGTCTGTGGATCAATCCGATCCGAGCACAGGTGCAGCTCCGAGGAACCACTGCTCTTAACACCCTCGGTCCGCTGCGATGAGAAACGAGCGACGGGCAGCGTAGCACCTCGTTTTCCGGTGATAGGTGATGTGAGAGCCGAGCATCAGAGGAGGATTCATGACAGACACTTTTGTTCAGAGCAGTGGGTTAAATTTTAATCGCACCCCCGCTGCGCGCCTCTCGTGTCCCGCGGTGTCCATGCTGGACATCAGTCTAATGTGTGTCCTCTGATCCCGGAGATGAAGGATGAATAGGAGCTTGTGCTCCAAATCATTCTTAAATGACTTACAATTGTGCTTTGTGTCACATTTAAGCCTGCGTATTCCGCGCAAATTGCGTGAGGCCGTATTTATCGTTTAAATATTAATTTTTAAAGATACACTGCACATTATTTTACTAAGCAGAGTAGTAAATAAAACAAAGATTGGACTGCGTCTAAGAATATAGGCAAGCATTTTATTTAAAGTTTAATTCAGAGTAGTTTTTGAGATTTAGGCAGCTGGTAATATTTGGGGGAAAGTTGTTTCTACAGCATTTTTTTTTTATTGTAGATTTTAAGCTTAAACTGTGTTCAAAGGACAGGGTTAAATGTTCATAAATGACAAGGCGTTTTCACGTCTTTTGCGTTTATAGACTGTATTTGTGCGTTATGCTTTTCTTTTCCTGTTTTATTAATCGTTTCGTGTTTCATTATTGTTTGGCAGGTTTCATTGTGACGCAACTTAACAATAATAATAATTTCCACATTTTGTTTTATAGCCTATATTTACGCTATTTCAGTTTATTTCCGTGTCTTTAAGCAATACTACAATACAGCTGCACAAGGAACAGTTTTACAAATGCATTTATAATAATCAAACAATACTTCCAGAAACACCAACCTTTTATTCTGCAAAACATTTAACTCTGCCGAGCAATGCATCTCATTAACATATTTATTATCAGTTATTTTACTGCAGCTCATCCAATCAGATCTAAAATCTGAATTTTTAGTTTTTTAGTTTAATAGCCTAAATATAAATGGTGTAAGGAGGATGTAAGCTGGATGCTGTGGTGTTTCCCGAGGGCACCTGCGGGAGGCGGGGTCTGTCGGCTGGTGTTCCAGGGGGCGTGGACAGAGCGTAAGCCCCGCCCTTCCTGCGCCCCAGCCCAGCCTCATATGAAGAGACTCGTGTGGGCTGAATGGTAGTAGTTCATGTGCGCCTGTCAGAAACAGTGAAGATTAGTGGAAGCAGACTGTGATACTGAAGGATTCGCCCTGCAGCTTCTCCTGAGACTCAATCCAGAGTTCAGATAAAACCTTCGCTGGAGTTTGAGGAGGATCTACAAAATGCCACGTTCATTTCTTGTCAAGAAATATTTCTCCAACAAGAAGCCAAACTACAGTGAACTGGAGAGTCAAACTGGTGAGTGTGCCAAGAGATATAGTTTATGTCTGTTACTGTACAATATCAGTAGGCCTATGTAAAAATTAAACAGCTTGTGATTAGTCAAAACTTAGTGAGCCAAAATCTCAGCCATAACTTGACATAACTTTTTCCATAATTTTATTATGCGATAAAGGATTTTCATATTTCTAAAACGTATTAGTTTTTTATTTTTGATCATATTAATTGATTTTTGTGTTTTTTTATTTATTTATTTTCACTATGACATTTATGCAAACTGTAGTATGTAATATTTAATTTAATTTGATTAAGATGTCCTCTTTGGAACATGAAGTAGATATTTGGTAGTTACTAACAGAATGTGACCACAAACCAATCAGAAGGGTCAAATGTTGAGATAAATCATCTGAAAGCTGAACAAATAAGCTTTCCATTGATGGTTTGTTAGGACACCACAATATTTGGCAGAGATTCAACTATTTGTAAATCTGAAATCTGAGGGTGCAAAAATAAATAAATATGAAGAAAAACAACAACAAGAAAATCAGATTTAAAGTTGTCCAAATAAAGTTCTCAGCAAAGCATAGTACTACTCAAAAATTAAGTTTTGATGGTTGGAAATTTACAAAATTTCTTCATGGAGCATGTTATTTACTTAAAATCCTAAAGATTTTTGGCATAAAACAATGTTTTGTTGGCTATTGCTACAAATATATCTGTGCTACTTATGACTGGTTTTGTGCTCTAGGGTCACAAATTAAGTGTTTTTGATAAACCACAAGGCAGAAAAACAGAAAACATAACATGCATCTCTCTCTCCCCCAGACCAACGCTATGCTGTCTTCCCACAATGCTTCCCTCTGGACGACTTCCCCACCAGAGAAGGCGATTCTGTTGCACCCAACTATCCCTCCATGCTCGTGTGGACCGCCAGTGCCTTACCCTTGTCCCTCACAGTGCAGTCGCCCAGCATCCCCTCTCCTACGGGACCTCTGGACCTGAGCTCTCAGTCCAGCTCCAGCAGCAGCAGCGGAGAGGAGGACGACTGTCGTACCTCTGACCCTCCCAGCCCAGACCCCGCCGACCGCTTCCAGTGCACCCACTGCGGCAAGACCTGCAGCAGCCCGGCTGTGCTCTCTCGGCATCACTGTACCGCCGGCCCGCAGACCACCATCAGCACTGCAGGAGACGCCAGCTCCGGCACCAGAGCCGCCTTCCACTGCAAACACTGTCCCAAAGAGTACAACAGTCTGGGAGCGCTCAAGATGCACATCCGCTCACACACGCTCCCCTGTGTGTGCACCACGTGTGGAAAGGCCTTCTCCAGACCCTGGTTACTGCGAGGACACATCCGCACACATACCGGTGAGTGAGATAGTGGTGCATGCAAAGTCAATCCTTAAAGGGATAGTTCACTTCCAGTTACTGGTCACCATTGACTTGCATAGTGTTTTCTCCAAACTATAGAATCAATGGGGACCGACCAGCAAACTTTGACAGTTAGATATGTTACTCATTCTGCACTGTTTGGCATGGACACAAATGATAAATCTCATCACCAAGCCCCACATAATGCATCTTATCAAGAAGAGCTGTGCTATTACTTTTCCAAGTCAAACTGACAGTAATATCTTAAGAAATGTATATATGGACACAATTGTTCACACAACTTATTAATTTGTACCCTTGTTGAAGTTATTGTAGGTATTGGGCTCTGTATTGTTGGCTCAAATGAAACAAGTGTATGGAATAGTACAACTTAAAAACAATCTAACTAAAACAAGGGAACAAATTAGTATAACATGGACACAATTTTACAAAAAAACGAAGGAATTAACTGATAAATGAAGAAGCACAAATTCTTAAATCACTACCACAATATCTATTTTTACGTTATGGTTGTTATATTCATTTATCTCTTGTATATTCATCTTTTATCTCATGTCATAGTTATTTAAATGTATAATTTTAACTGCTGTTTTCTCTGTTTGCTTGGTTTTTATTTGGTGTTTGTGTAACTCTTGTATTAAAGATAGCCTTAGATGCTGACATGGCAATAAAATTAAATTACTATTATTACTCATAGCCATTTAAACCTGATGAATTTGGTAACTTCTGCATAATAAGTAAATGAGAGTGATATCGTAATATCCTTCCAAGTCCTATAATATCTGTAGAAAAAACATTCCCATTCATGTCAATGTCAGTTGCTAGGCTGGTACATCTATTAGCAGGGGCTAACCAAATAAAACATTGACTATCTGCATAAAGGATGCCCAAAAATTCATTTCTGGAGACAAGGCTTTTATAGAAACCTAGATTTGTACTTTTGTATTTTAAGCAAATACCTACCTAAACCCTTCCAAAAAATATGTTTTTAAGGTTCTTGTTGTCTGTATCGCCTGAACTGCATTTAGAGTTAAACTGTAGAGGTTATATGTATGTGTGTGTATGCTAAAAACAAAATGATCTCTTTTTTTCTAAGGTGAACGTCCCTTCTCGTGCCCACACTGTAACCGTGCGTTCGCGGACCGCTCCAACCTGCGCGCTCACCTGCAGACCCACTCCGAAGTGAAGAAGTACCAGTGCGGGACGTGCTCTCGTACCTTCAGCCGCATGTCCCTCCTGCACAAACACACGCTGTCCGGCTGCTGTCCGTCTGCATAGAGGCGTTCAGCGGCGTTCAGCGTTAAACAAGTGAATGTTTGGACTCATAGAGAATGTACTGATGCACAGAGTGCCTTATCTTTGGAGAGGTGCTGTTTTTCTTCCAGTGTTAGTCTTACACACATTCACACACACACCGTGTCTGCTTAAATGCAGATTTTTGTGGTGGGGAGGGGGCCCACAGACTGGCTCTCGGTGGATTCCCAAGATGCACCTCGGTGCCGGCTGGTCCGGGACTGTGAGGGGGCAGCTGCTATAAAGCGTGTGTGGTGAGAGGTCATCTCTCAGCGAGATCTCCACAGACGTGCAGGGATGTATTGGGACAGCTGCTGCAGCACAGGCCTGTCGACAAATGCATTGGCTGTATTTCTAGACTGATGGCTAAAAAGGACACTAAAGACCTGTTTTAATAAGAAGTTCAATTAGACTCTGGAATTTGTCTTTGTAATATGAGCTCAGAGGTATTAAATCATTCGCCATCTCCTGAATGCTGTTATATATTTTAAAGACCGAATACAGTGTCAACAACACAAAAAGAAGGTCATTAGATGTTGTACAAAGTTTCCTCCACGTGAACTGATTTGAGAAAGGTCTTCCATGAAGCCTGTTTCATCTGGTCGTCTTCGAACATATTTTTTCCAAAGCCACAATGATATATGAAGCTGCCTGTCTACATATTGTTTATATGTTGGACGTATAACGCAAACCAAATGCTATGCAAACTTTTTTTGAGCAAAGATGTGTTTTAGTGTATTTCCACTTGCTGTTTTTTTTCCAATAAAGTAATTTATGTTCTTTGTTTAACAGAAAAGTGTCTAATTTGTGTTTTTTATGAAGCTGGGATGTGTTAAAGCAATAGCTCGCCCATAAATCATATTCTGTATGTATTTACACATACTAGTTTGAAATTTGAAACTTTATCTTTCATGATAAACAAAATGAGATGTCATTAAATAACTAGAAGAAAAGAGTAGTTTAAGTATTTTGTACACATATTAGAAGTTCTGGTGATTTGGTAATTTTGGTAGATTTATATAATTTATATCGTTCATGCTTGAGCACATTCAAACAGACTGCATTACACCAAGTTTGACATCAAATATTGTTGATTCTTACCCATTTTGTTGTGAATTATGCCCTTCTTAAACATTCTCAGATGAACACAAGCAAACTGAATTTTGAAAGACTGTTGAAAACAAGAAATGCGAATTATTCCTTGAATGCATGAATTTACATCCAAGGGTCTCTGTATAGACACGGTGCAATAAATATATAGCGTCTAGACACAGTCAGATATTTTGAGTGATGGTCAGAACACCTGCACACACTTTTTCTGCTTAGCCTAACGCTAATACAACACTAACCCAGTTTAGCTGACACATGGCCAACAAATGTTCGCCTCTCAGACACTGCAGGTGGAAAAAAGACCAAAAGGGAGGCCGGAGACTTAGAGGAGCACCAGAGAAATGGGCCAGTCCGCACCATTAAGACCAGTGGATCCAACGCTTAGCTCCAGAACCTCAATCTGTCAAATAGATAGATATGCCTCCCCGAGGGGAAATTTAATAAATGTGGGAAATGCCAGCAATCTGTGCTTCCAATGTGGCCAGAGTTTTGAGGTTTTAGGTTCTGTAGACCTCCTCCGCAGCTCACCCTTTCTCTAGGAAGCTGAATCCACAAAGCCCTTGTGACCTGCGCTGACGCCAACCAGTCTTGCTAGAGTAACGATGCACTTCCTCTGCTGATTTGGAGGCTCAAAGCTGTGGGATTTTGGTGGGGGAAGCTAGCTGCAGGGGGAGGGCACGCTTAAAGAGATATTCCAGGCTGAATGCAACTTAAGCTCTATCGAAAGTATCTGTGGCATTCATATCTACAACATCTGTGATCACTAAAAATGCTCCTTAAATACAGAGCCCAATACATGACATGCTGGGGGGCAATATCGGAGGCGGAATTTGTTCATCTGTTCCCCTTATTTTAGTTAAGCTGTGGCCTCGTACTAATTCATGCTTTTATTTTAGTTAATGTTGTACTAGTGCTGGCCCAGTTCAAAAAAATTACACTTCCATAATGTACTTAAAGTGATCTAATTTTGTGCTTAATATACTAAAAATGATTCTTTAGTACTTAAGAAAAACAAGATCATCTAAGTGTACTCAGCTGTGCTATTTTAGGACACCATACGCTTTTAACATACTCTCTTTGTATTTAAAAAAATTATTTAGTCACCACTTACCACCAATTACATGTAATCTGGATTACTTAATAAAATTACCAACATTTCTTATTCATAATTGTATTATATTACATTTTAAAATGCTCAAAATCATATTACTTTTTAATTCAGAAAAGGACAGTAAATAATTGACAATTTATTTATTCACTCACTCATGCACTTTTTTTTTAGATATTCCTTTGACTGTATTATCAATATAGAATATTGTCATATAATAATTGTCAATAATTCTGTGATCCATGCGTCTGAATTTGAAGGAAAAAGCACTTCTCAATCAAAAGACCCACTGCAGTTCTTCCATAAAACAAACCCTAGAGAAACCCTGGTGCAAAGTTTTTAATGCACTTCATGATGTTGATATCAAATAATGGAATATGTTTAAAAATATCAATATGCAGTTAGTATGTGTTAGATAAAACGTAACTGGTAAGTAATCTATCTACCTCTACCCCTTGTTTTAACAGTGTTTTTAGCTGAATGTGTCCACGTTATCCATACTTGAGTTTAAAAAGTGAAGTTTTTTATATTCAGTCTTTCATCTCATGTCATGGCCATTTAAATTCTGTGAACTTGGTAACTCTTGAATAATATGTGCAAGGATAAATAAAAGCAATGTGGTGTCAGCTCACAATATAATATCTGGAGAAAGCTTTCAGTTAACAATGCCATTCTTGCATTCTTTTTTTGGCTGGTATCTATCTACCTGCAGGGACTAACTAGTAAAACCTTCACATAAGGATTGAA
Source organism: Enteromius argenteus (assembly GCA_032357425.1). Lineage (NCBI taxonomy): Eukaryota > Metazoa > Chordata > Actinopteri > Cypriniformes > Cyprinidae > Enteromius > Enteromius argenteus. Next base: position 1,256,599 of record JAUCMR010000057.1, read on the forward strand.
TAAAGGACTGCTTACTTGAGGCAAATATCACCATCAGAAAAAAGGCTGACAAGATGTTGCATTCATCCAGCAAAAAAGGTTGTCCCACTTCAAAAAGACAATTTAGACAGCTTCATGTACAAAAAAACAAAAACACCATGAAAAAATGTAATAAACTCAAGCAGCAAAGTTAGGCTTTCAAACCTTCATTAAAGCCTTGCCTCACAGACTTCTATTATAAACACAGTACTGTAAAGCAGTGTTGTTACTGCAAAACTAAAACTGATAAACTAATAAAAAGTTTATTTCAGTATAATTTTCAGTAACTAAAATAAAGCTAAATATAATAAATTGTTAATTTAAAAGCAAAATGAATGAATGGCATATAGAAATATATAAAAATAGTAAAAAAGCACAAAAGCACATAAAAGCATAAAAACTAAACATTAGCTAAAATTGAAATGAGAACTGAAAATATAAAAATAAATCAAATTCAAAATAAATTCTGCAGTAGTATATAAATAACACTAACACTACTGTGACATATGCAACAGATGCACAGTAAAAATTACACACAAAAAAAACTAAACTAAAATTGCAATAAAAGCATAAAAGATAATTAAAAATATAAATAAATACTATAATAGCATACAAATAATACTGAAATAACTGCTGTAAGGTTTTCTTTTGAAACTGAGGTATGAGTCAAATTGTTGTTTGTGGTAAATATTTAAGTTACTCATTTAAGGTAGTTTTCATACTGTGTCATTTCAATAGCAAACTGAGAAACTGAAGTATATGTATGCTTGGCTGTATGTGGGCCCACATGGTCAGATATGATTAGTGTTCAGTAGATAAAAGTCATTTGGGCTTTTGGTTTTGATGTGGTTGGCCTGAACTGGAGACATAAAGTCAGACATAGTAGACGTGGAGGACTGAGTGGCCCCTCAAACCCACGGAGTCATGTTCAGACAGAGATGACAACTGTGTGTGGGCGGCTGGATGGATGACAGGGGCTGATGTCATTGTCTTTCAACCCTCAAAGCGGCACAAATCTGCAAGAATGCCCCGTAAAGTCAAAAAATGTACCTGTGAGGGGGTGAGATAATGTGTCTGTAATTGACGTGGGTGCAGTGTGGTATGAGTTGCCTTCTCCTCTTTTTTTTCCAACTGGAACAAACATATCTGAGGGCCCTTCAGCTGCATATATTATATATCTGTCAGTAATGAAGAACACATTTGTCAAAACCTGTACTGGTGCTTGAAGTATATGTCATTTGAAAGCCACGAGGTGCTAATAGAAACACTGGTACAGTGACCCAACTACTCCTTTAGTTGACCTAGTTTAACCTCACTTTTTCCTTTCACTTGGTCTTTGGTTTGCTATTTTCCTCTCTCTGGGATGAAGGAGCTCATCGGACACAGGAAACGGCTTGTCAGTCACATATAAACACTGGCCTTGCTGCAGCGCTGATAAAAAACATCTGAAGCATCTGGCTAGAGAGAAGAGTCCTGCTAGCTGCAGCCTACCAGAAAGAGAGCTGAAAATGACAGGAATAGTTTGGCCAAAAATAAAAGTTCTGTCATCGTTTACTCATCCCGAGGTTGGCCCAAACCCTAATGACTTTCTGTGAAACACAAATGGATATTAGACAGAATTTCCCTATTTTCCACACAGCGGAAAGAGATGAAGCTATCAAGTCCAAGAAGTGCCATAAAAGTATAATAGAAGTGGTCCATATGGTTCATACACTTTATTCCAAATCATATGACAGCATTGTCTGAGGTACTGGTTCAAATCTATTCACCGATCATTTTTGACATTAATGACAGGCAATCATGAGACAGGCAAGAACCAATGACGAGTTTAATAATACTGACATCAATCCTGCCTCAATGTGTCTTGACATGTTTCATAGCACTTAAACTTATGATAACCTTGTAACCTTGTAGTTGAGACCTCTGTAGTTATAAAAATATGTTTTTAGACTCGAGATGGATTACACACTGTCATGTAGGTTTAAAGTTATGAGGAAGAGTGAATTATTATTTTTTGGGTGATCTATCCATTCTTTGTCCTAATTCTCTCTAATGTGTTTTTGGTTATTCACACAGCTCTGAGATCAGTTGATTTGGAGCTTGTCTAGTTTGAAGTGGGAGAACTGGTCATAGATATTCAGTGTGAAGGCCTTTGGCCTGGCTCTAGTCTCTGTGTTCAGTGGTGTCCGTACATTGCCTTTAAAAGGGCATATTTGAGCAGTGATGTTCATGTCTTTTCATGTTTGAGGTGGTGGTTTAGAGCTGAGTCATAGGGATCATGTTTGAGCCAGGAGCTGTTATGATGGTTTGGATTACTAACAGAGTTCTGGGTGACTGTGCTCTTGTGTGGGGATTACCCACATACTTTGGCTTTCAGCTTTCTTTCTCCAAATTTTATTCTTTCTTTCTTTTCCAGATGCAATTCCCCTCTGGAAGTCGGCATTGCTCACTTCATCTCACTGGTCTTCTTCTTCCCCTCCTGGTTCTGTTTGCTCAAATGTCCCCCCTCATGATGAACATGAGTTATAGTAGGTACCTTTCTGTCATCATTTACTCACCCTCTTGTCATTTCAAACCTTTATGATTTACTTCTCCTGTTTTTTAATTTTCAAGTCAAAACTTGAAGATTAATACACATAAACTGGTCCAACTACAGACTATATCACTAAACACTGCAAAACTACATTAAATATAGTGTCACAAATGTCATGCTGTTCAGTGGCATGATGTGCTATAAATCGTGAGGTTGATGTTAATTGACATTTAAAGTTTGTGTTACCATACAGTATTGAGCTATTCCAATGTGGTGACCAATTTGAATATCATACTTATTAATCTGAGTCTAAGTCTTTTGAGTTTTGACCATGAGATCCATTATCCATCCGCTTGCAGTAGTTCTCAAACACATTCCCGGAGCCCCAAGCTATGCATGTCTCCTCAAAACACACCTGACTCAGGTCATCAGTTCATTAATAGAGCCTTAAAGACCCGAGATGGGTGTGTCAGACAACAGACACATTCATAATGTGCAGTGTTGGGGGTTCAGGAATGTGGTTGTGTGTCTTAGCAGGGAGCTGGGATGCTGGAGCCTATTTAAATTTGTTTTAACAATGCAATATAAAAATACAATTGAAGATACATAAAAATGGATCTAAAGGCAAAGGTTTTTACTCTTTTCAGACAAGTTACTAGCATTGCATGGCATTCATCCAGGCTTGTTTCTGGAGACCTACCTTCCTGCAACGTTCAGCTCCAATCTGACATGTGTGTCATTGATTATGTTGCATAAATGTATTCTACATGAGAAACCATGGCTATGGGCTGAATTGGAACATTTCTAGCCCTAGATCACTTACAGTCCATTTATGTTGTTGGTTTATTATCTACATTTTGTCCGTAATGAATTTGTCTGATGCAGCATTATATCTGTATATAGGCATGCTTAAATAGTTTTAAATATTTAATAAAAAATAATTAATGTACATGTGTTGTTTGGGGTGGGGATAAATCAAATGCAATCTGCAGTGACTTCACTATCATGTTGCATTGTGGTATGTGGCAGCCTGAAGTCAAAATACAACCTGGTCTCATAAAAAATATGCAGAAATGTTCACTGAGTGGTGCTAAAACACAGGTTCAGGTACGTGAACCCTGACACGTTTACTATGTTGATATAGGTACATATTGCTAGTTGTTTATTACGTGGCTTCAGGTAGCTACATATTGTGACGGTTCAGCATTCAAATTTCTGGGGCCTGTCACTAAAAGTTAGTGCTTTATCACATTGGAAATATGGGGGTGTCAAACTCAGTTCTTGGAGGGCTGGAGCCCTGCAGAGTTTAGTTCCAAACCTGCTCCAACATACATACTATGCGGTTTTCAATCAAGACTGGACTTGATTAGCTGGATCAGGTGTGTTTAATTAGGGTTGCATCCAAACTCTGCAGGGCTCTGGCCCTCCAGGAACTGAGTTTGACACCCCTGCACCAAATCCAACCCTAAAACCTGATAGTGTTAACAAATGCAAAACTGATATAAAGATACATTTGCTGATGCAACAGTGTTATTTCAAGTTCCTTTTACACAGATTTGAACTGTGTTGTTGAACCATAGTTACACAGGACTGAACCAGAGCTCCTCGTCTCTCGAGTACATCTATGTACTCTGTGATCTACCGAGCAAACCTACCATGTATGAAAACACATAAATGTGAAGCTGTATATTTGTGATGCCAACGTTCAAAGGCATCAGTTTTCAAATATCCCAGCATATTAATATTGTTTTGAAGTCATAACATGATATTGTAATTGTTCAAAAATTACGCTTTATTAATCGAAAATCTGTAAATTTGTGTGAAAAGGAATAAAAGGTGTCAGAGTTTTACTGCCTCTAGTGTTCATTTCTTTTGGAAACTGCAGTAATATGTACTTACTTGAACGTATTTTGTGTCTCACTACAAAGTGCACCAAGGTACGTTACCAGGTAGAAATTATGTGTCTCAAAAAGCGAAGCCCTAAACTTCAGTTTCAACCCTGCTCCAACACACCTGGCTTTTGTTTTCTAGTAATCCTGAACACCTTGATTATGTTTGATGTGTTTGATTGGGACTGGAGCTGAACTCTGCAGGAGCATGTTTGACTACCTCTGGTCTAGTGTTCATTCATGCCTTTGTCACAGGATCCATTCCTGCTTCTGGAGGGCCACTAGCTTCAGCACACCTGCCCAGTACTTTCTAGTGATCTTAAAGACTGACTGTGTTTAGCTGGTTTAGATGTGTTTAATTAGTAGATACAGTATGTAGATGCAAAGTTAATTATAGGCAACAGAATGTGTTTAAGGGACCATCAAAATAAAGTGAAACCCATACAACTAACATCCTGCCCTCTCTTCAGTCTCCCTGTAATTGTGAATGTGACATAATTTGTTTGGCTCTTGCAGAGAAATTTAAATTGGGCCTCAAGCCACAGTAACATATACAATAGCGTTTTATTCATTGTGAAACTATTTTATTATTATAGTATGACCTAAACTTAAAGGTGCATTCAGTATTTTTTTAGTTAGCATTAGCATTGTTTAGCAGAGTTTAGTAGTAACTACAGTCAGTTTAGAGAGTTTGATTTTCTAAAAGCAACCTGTGCATCACTACTCAGGATTTTCTCTGTCAGCACATCTTTTCAACCTTGTGTTTGCTGTACCAATGTTTACACTCATTGTTTGTCTTTGTTGGTCACTTCCCTCTAAGTGTAGATATGGCTTGGACTCTGTAAGTCTATGGGATTTTCTGTCAACCAGAGGTAAATAAAGTAGTAGCTCACCTGAGCATGATTTCATTCATGTCTGCATTATAAACTGATTATTTCCATCGAGCGTTTCCATGCAAGCACAGTAAAAGTGTTGTTTTTCTGTGTTTTGTGCTGTGAAATGGAGGGCGTGGAGCACTGTGTGCTGCACCTGCAGTAACAGAAAAAACACCTGCAGTGTCTCTGACTGCGCCACAGGTATTTGGGCCTCAGGAGGTACTTTGGATGATTTGAAAGGTGCAAGGTGCACTTTTGTTCTGCCCTGGGACCTGCAGCACTTTACAGCTCTATTGTTCTGCCACTTGTGTGAGGCGGAGGTGAAGGGGACTGCTGTGAGTGTCACACACACACATACACACACTTGTTGGCCTTTTCACTTGTGTGCTGAAGACAGCCTCCAGAAGTATAATTGCACCTGCCTGAAATGCACACCCTCTGGCTGCCTTCGTATCTCTTCATCTCACACCCTCTCAGTGCATTCATAAGTCTGAGTGCTCATTTATCTGTGTGTGCATTTTTGGCTAAGATTTGGTGTCTTCTTACCATGACGTATGTCAGCATATTATATTCATTTTCTACAAAGCATATGTAGCACTGACTGGTTCATGGTTCAGATGAGATTATACATTTCATGAAGCATATGGGAAAACTTAATTACACACACATACACACACACACATAGCATCTCCAATCTCTTTTTAGAGATATAAATAGAAAATTTTAGGCCTTTTTTGTTATACTTATAGGGTAAATGTTGGATTAGATTAAGTGTACTGCAAGAAACACACCGTGAAAAGAAAAAACACAAATTTTTCAATATGGACTGCAAATTAATAATGTAGTTTAGGCCCTGTCCCAAACTACACGCTCCATGTGCACTTGCGGACTTACAAATGTTGCCACATACGCCTGTCTGTTAAGTCCACAAAAGTTTAGGGTGACCTATTCATCATTTTAGGTTTCAGAAGGTTGCTCACAAGCCCTTCTGTGGCCTCTATGTGCCCTTGAGGCGAGCTCTACATTATGGCATCGCATCATGAAAGGATGATTTGGAGGACATTTGTGAGGGCTTTAGGGTGTCATTTGGGACATGGCCTTGTGGACAGTGCTCCTACATATGGTGCAGAAGTGCCTCGGCTAACCTCAATTTAAATCCAGACTGGTGGTCTATTCCTGATTCTGTATCCCAATGCTTACTGTCAAAAATAAAGGCAAGAACAATACAAGTCTCCTGCTTCTCATATATGCAAGTTCCAGAAGAGATCTAAAAATGTGCTCAGTTTTGACAGTTTTTAAGTGCAATTTGAGCTAAAGAAGCCAAATTTATGTTTCCGTTGTTGTCAGGTTTTTTGCTGATTTGATATATTGAAACCTTGATAAACCGTTTTGGAGATTCCCCGTTCACCTACACAGAGGGGCTGAGTTCATGGCTCTATTATTTATTTTTAACAACAGTTTCCAAAAATTGAAGGAATTTTGTGAGAAAGTGTGTTTGTGCTTTACTCTGAGTGTTTGGAGAGCTGGAGGTCCCAGCACAGAAGGCACAGACAGGTGGATGGAGGCCAGACAGAAGGTGCCTGTGACCTCTGGATGTGGTCAGGTGGGTCCACACCTGTCTTCTTACTAAGACTAAAGATTCCGGTTACATAAGACAGAGACACACGGGATCTCTTGAGAGAATTTTAAGGGATTAAAGAAACACGTTCATCCAAAGTCTGTTGATTACACTTTTTTTTGTGCTTAGGTAGGTTAGTCAACATATCCAAGATTGTAAGTGTACGTTTAAGCATGAAAGAAGATTTAAAATGTAACACTGTAAATTTTCAATTTGACATTAATTCTAAAATAAAAAAATAAATAGTACATATGTGTGTTAAGAAACAGTCATGAAAGTGAACTGTCTTTACTACACTGTCATTAAAAGCCCATTTTTATTTCGTATATATAATTTTTAAGAATGTAATTACACGTGCATGTTCTATTGAATTAAGCATTTCTTTTTTTGTTATAAACATGCCAACATCACACTGGTAGATTCAATCAGTGCAGTCAAGTGTCCCGAAATATAACAGTCAGGCAAGTTCTATATGTTTAACATGCATCTTACTTTCATTGAAATGAATCACAGTGTTTCTAATGCATGTAAACACACAGAGATCAGTGAGCTGTGACAGACAGTGACCTGCCAGCTTGCTTTGAGGTCTGCTGAAGCGTCTCTACAGCTGTCACTGTGTAACTCTAGATATCAGTCCACCTGAGCAGCCCGTGGAGCCAAAACAACAGCACCCCTCCTCAGAGCCCAAGCTCCCCTCCCTGGCTGGGCCGTCCTGCTGCAGGGGGGCAGTCACACAGGTATGTGTGGATCTGTTCAGCCCAGCAGGAATCAAACAACCTCATTCCTGTGCTCAATCCACGACATGTTGACTTTTAGCCTTTACTTCTTCCAGACTAAAGTACTTAAATCCTATTACTTCATTAGCATTGCACTCTGCATTCATTTCATATAAAATGTAAAATATAAATAGACTTTCTACAAAACAGTAAAAATCAACACAGACACTCATACTCGTAAATTAAAAACATAACAAAACATAACTGTGTTTTTAGTGGATGTATGAAGTCATTTCCTCTCAAAGTCACACGGCTATAGCAGAGAAACCACAGATGTCACAATACTGTCATTTTGAGCAATGCTTATGTAATAAAACCTCACAAAGACGGTTTGTGAAATATTTAGCTTGAAAATATATTGGTTTGATCATTTAAATTTATGCATTCATACATTTATATTATGAAACACTGCAGACACATCTGTATTTAGGTGCACACACACATATTAAGAAGAACACACAGTTACAGGGAAAATCACGATGTATTGTCCTTGAGTGGCTCTTTATTTTTCTCCGAGGACTTCATGTGCAGTTTAATTATGAGTGCAGAGATCCTAAAATACCCTGTGAGCCAGACCATGAAGGCCACATCAGTGAGCCAAAGCCAGCACACACATATATTAGAGGCTTTCTAGCCCACAGCAGAGATCTGAGCACAGCTCGTGTGGCTCTGCATGTGTGGCATTATAAAAACACTACATACACATACTGTACCATGTGTATTTGCTGGAAGCAGATATTCTGTGTGTGTCTGATAGGCAGGTTGTACTCAAATGGTTTTGCATCAGGACCCAGATGATACATTGTACCTCAACCTGACATGGTACCAAAACTATTTAGAAAACAAAATGTCATATAGTGAAATGGATTAATATTACCATGAACTGCATGAACACAGACTGACAGATGGATAAGGAAAAGTGATATTTATCTAAAATATCTCTGATGTGCACATGGTGTTCCAGGCATGAATCCCAAGAACCATATGAAAGAACAATAGATCAGGAAAAAAGTTAACAGTTAAGGATAATGAGGTTTTATCAATACAGTCTCTCTTTTCTGCACATGGAGACACACACTCACACTCACACTTAAAGCTAGTTTTGGGGGGTTTTGAGAAAAACTCCCTCCTACAGAGACCGCTGAGAGAATTCCCACACACACACACACACACACACACACACACTCGGCGGTTCGGCTCCAGAGACCCCCGCCTCTGTAAAGCGTGTAAACCTTTCCAGATGTGCTCACATCCGTCCCACTGCTGAGAGACGCCACTAAAGACACACACACACACACACACACACACACAACATTTAAATTCATGTCAACAGTCAGAGAATAATGTCAACAGTGTAAAGGTCCTTAATAAACATAAGTTTATTAGCTGGTTTTCTTTTAACACAATATCACAATTAAGTGAACTTTGGTCATTTCAGTAAATTATTAATCATTTCACTACTTAGGTTTCATTGGATGTTTTCTTAAAAATAGGGGAAAAGAAAGAAGAACTGGCAGTTTGTTCTGAAATATTCCTTGTGCTTCTTCATTTTTCTTTTTTCTAAATGTTTCAGACAAAACTTGTTTTTAATGTTGCCAATCAATTTCACTCTCTTAGTCTTTTGTAAAAGCCCTTTAACTAACCAAAGTATGTTCTTTTATCACATCATCCTCTAAGGAAATGACATCATCACAAGTGACAAACAAACATTCCATTTGGTTTGATGTTGGTTAAACTTCAATAACAGATAAAACATGTCAAAATAACTTTAGTTTTTTTTTTCATGCTGTTGCATAAGTCAAGTTAGAATGAATAATATAAGCCTGAACAGAGCAAACACTAGGGAAAATTGCTTAATTGCATTGAACGTGCACTTGCTGTGTACTTCCAATCTATCCATCTATCTGAAAAGCACACTTAAGTTCAACTTACAGCAATCAATATAAATGTAAACTATAATAAATGTCATTTATTGCAAATAACGTGCAATTTCCATACTTAAGTAGCCTAATTCTTTTAAAATATATGATTTTGAAAATAAGTTATGTAATAAGTACACAAGAACAAACATCATGTCTGTATTACAACAAACACTACTTCACGTCTCCTGAGAAACAACATTTTCCTTTGGGACAACACGAGCATGTTCCTGTGTTAATGAAGTGTGTCTCGTGTTATTTAGCTAGTTAGCATTACTGATTTTCACAGCAATGCTAACAGGCTGAATACAGTCTTTCACTGAGGTGCCAAATGAGCAGCAAACAGCTAATTAGCTTATGCATGCTCTGCTATCCAGTTCAAAGAGCTGTGTGTGTGTGTGTGTGTGAGGGGTGGGAGACAAGTGTTGCTACAATCAAGAAGTTATTGTCTTTTAAAGTTCCCCACACCTCATCTCCCCTCATCACACACACACACAGCTTAAGGACCCTGTTGCCTCAACAGGTGCTGGTAGAGAGAAACATTTAAAAGGAAAGGGAGAGAGGGAACATCTGTTATAAAGACCTCCCATGCAATGTTTACAAGAACAGCACACTACAGAACTGTATTTCTATACAGTGCTATTAAGGAATGCTAATTATATATTTTACAAAAGTGTAAGAAAAGAGACATTCTTCTGAATTACACACCTCAATAACACACCTTCACACAAGGAGGAGTGAAAATGCAGGGCTCACAATCTCTCTCTCTCTCTTTCTCTCCTTTGACTCTTTCATGAGGTTGTGGAGCCAGAGAGACTGTGACCCCCTAATGAGTGAATGACACACACACACACACACACAGGTTTTTGTGTGTGTGTTATTAGGACTTTCTATAGACATTTTATATGTCCTGTATCATCTATCCCACTTAACCTAATCTCTACAGAAAACATTATACATTTTCTCATTTTCGTGTAATATTACATATGATACATATAATGTACAAAACATATATTTATTGTGTTTTCCAAGTTATAATGGGTGCACTCAGGATGGATACTGACATAAAGAATCGAGAGAATGGATACTGACATGGCTCATGGTCAGCAGAAAGATGTTTTGAAGAGCTCCTTCATCAGGGCACTGGAATCTTCTAGCCTGGGGACGAGGAGCTCTGACTGGGAATACTTTTATGGTCTGACCAGATGTGTTCTGGTGAATTCAGAGACAGTGATGAGAAATAGACTTTTTATGATTCTTATGAGATTCAAACCTATTTTAAAACATTCATTGGGTGACACAAACTTTAAAAAGAAAAAAAAATCCCAAAAGTGTACTATTATATTTTTTGAAGCATACAGTTTATGGTTGTGAAGCCTTGAGCAAATCACTTATTCACAGCTTCCCCAGGGGTCTGTTTCTGCTATTAGTGTACTGTAAGCCTCTCCGAGTTAAAAAAGTGTCTGTTAAATGACAAGCACCCAATAGGAAGAGAGGAAGAGAGGCTAAGATTAGGGTAATCAGTCCATCAGAGAGATTGATGGAGAAGACATGCAGAGTTTAAGGAGGAGACCAGTGGATCTTAAGTGAGCAGTCTGGCAAAACGGCAAGTGCACCAGAGCAGGGGCTGCTGGGTAAGGCACCTTGCAACAGCTGGTCTCAATTATCCACCCAGGGGTCGAGGGACGCATGGGGCTGTGGGACGGGGGGGTCAGAGACCACTGGCGCCAGGAGAAGAGCAACAGGTCAGGAAAGATGGAGATTATAAAAATACTAGCAGCCAATTGGCCCCTAAAAGAGAAAACAGATACTGTGTGTGGGGTTTGCTGAGGCCATGCCACAGCGCTACAGAGGAGGAGCCAAAGGGTGGACATTTTATCTTCACTTCCTGTAGAAAACTAAATTTAGAACCCAGAGAATGAGAAAGACAAAAAGCAACAAACACAGAGAGTCAAAATACAGTATTTGGGCACATTTACACCCTCAGGATGTTGCAATTACATGACTGTCTTCCGGAAAACACAAATTAAGTTAATTTTGAAAAAGTTGGGGTTCAACCAATACAGGACTTTTTATATATATCTTCTCTATTGTGAAAGAAAGACACATTCTTAACCTTTATCTCCATGCTGAAATCTCAGATGACTAGACTAGTGATTAATTTCTTTTGAATAGTCAAAATATTTGTGTCTGGGACTCCCTAAGCCTGGAGACTGTGTTGAACAATGTGAATTTTTAAAGGCTTGGCTTAAATGTGTGATATGAACAAACAGCGCTAATAAACGACTGTCGAGATTCTCACTTGAAAAGAGTTGAGGTTTTGACTCGGAAACAGTATTCCTTATGTTTCAGCTTTGGGTCGGTCCTCAAAGAAGGTCATTAAAGCTCCAACTGATTAAAAGTTATAGAAAATTGCCTCAAAAATGTCTGTTTTGTTTGTATCTAATGTATTTTCCAAATATATGGATTTCTAAATTATCTGAAAAAATTTAGAAAAAATATCTTTCTTTGGAAATGCTTAAGGAAATAAAATTTGTGCAGTTACAAAAAGGTGTTCCTGTTTTATACATCCTCACGAAACAGTATTACTCAATACCAGAATAATGTACATTTGTAAGGCATTCACACATGCACTGACCTCATTACCCATGAAAACATAGTCTATAATGCCCTCTGCTGGACTGCTTTTCATATGATGGCAACTCACTCAGCTGCACAAAAAATAGGACCAGTTTACATATTTTAATGAATTAGTGCCATATCAAATAAATGTGTCAACCGTTAGATCAAATTAAAACATATCAAATAAAATATGTGATTATTTACTAGCACATGAACCAAAATAAAATATTTAACAAAACTCTAAACTCTAAATTAACTTGGCTAAATTAAATTGAGTTAAATTAAGCCTAAATTAACACTGCATAAAACTTTTCTTTTTTAAAAAAAGGAAAACAAGGTCAAATAATTCAAAGTAAATTAATAGGCCTAAGTAACTACTAGTTAAATAATAACCCTAGCCCTATAAAAAACAAAGCAGATTTTACATTTTAGTCCGGCACCACAAAACATCATGAAACAAATAAATTAAAGCTTTTAGATTTAATGCAACTGCAAGGGCCTAAATTCGACTTGCTTCTCTCTGCGAGCCGCTGCTTCATTCATTTTTTAATTGCAAAAACTTGTAGAAACATACAAGAACAGGGATATGAGACATGAATATTCCTACAAAGTCCGATTCTTAAAATAAGCATACTAAACATATATTCTGGATTTGCATACATCAAGGTATATAGGTCTATGCTGCTTCATTCATAGAACGCCCGCATAATGCGCTGATGACGTCACAAGGACTCTACTGATCACATCATCACTGCAGTTCTGTCCAGACACACACGATATTCAGACAGCACTCTATCACCAGCACTTAGTTTCCACTGTGGAGAAAAACTACAGGTCAGTAACAATATAAGAGATGGAAACAAAGCGTGAAATCAGCCTTTTCACTCAGATTGAACTGAACCCGTATTAAAACCTCTTTTCCATTGATAATCCTTCACAAAAAACAAGCCAAACTTTGCTCATTCCTAATGCCTTTAATAATCACAAATAATAAAAAAGTTTATAATTGGCGTCACAATATAGACGTTAAAGGGTTAATTTGATAGGGTATCTGTACATTTATTTTCTAAGGGATAAATGGATTGAAAAACACGTTCATGGACTCTGTGTGCTGTTGCATTTTATGTGTAATGGACCATTTTGACTGTATAAAATTTTTTAGATTTAAATATTTTTATACATTTATAATAATATACTTTGTATTATATTTCCTTGGCTCTAAATTAAAGAAAGCTAGTTAACACTGCTGCATGAGTGTGTATTTACATATTTCTCAGTCATGAAAGTCATATAAACATTAAGTAGGTTTATTCTTTTTTTTTGCTATTAGGGCAAATAGACACGCAAAAATTACATTAAATGAAGTGTGTTCCTGTCAAGGTAAGTTTACTGAACTATGCCTGCTAAAAACCCTGGAAATGTGAAAAGGGTCCATGAAGATGGGTTTTAAAAGTTCCAAATGCAATTAAAAAAATGTCTTGTAATGTTAATTTCTGTTAATCTTTTCTATTTACTCTCTGTTTAGAAAAACAAACAAAAATGAAAAAAAAGAAAGGCATTCGTACATTCTTCAAAAGAACATGGCAAGCAGTAAAATGTGCCAAGATCGGTGACAGCAAAGTTTCATCTGATCCCCGGTCTGGTCCATCTGGTCTTGAGCCTACAGACCCAACAGATCCGCAGCCAGATCCATCCAGCCTGGAGCCCACAGCTCTCCAGGATCCAGCTTATCCACAGCCTGGCCCATCTGAGTTCATGCCTGTTCCAGGTCCATCCAGTCTCAGGCAGACTCCTGACGCAACACATGAACCAGTTTCCTTTGCCTCCCTATATGAAATGGGCCAGAGACTGGGAATAGGAGGTTTTGGTACTGTGTTTAAGGGGACTCGAACATCTGATGGCCAGCAGGTGGAGCCACTTTTACAGTATTTGTTCACTTTTGACTTGCCCAGCATTTTTGGCGAACCTGACTTAAATATTAGCATCCACTGTTTCGATACAAAAGTGTGAAATATGACAGACTGCATATTGTTATTGACACAAATTGCAATGTTTATTCCCAGATTCAGATGTATGCATAATTGGTAACATTCTTTCTCTTTGCAGGTTGCCATCAAGGTCATTCCTAAACATAAGGAGGATGATTATATCACTATTGTAAGTTAGCAAAACATATTACTACACCCAAAATGAATCAAACGTAATACATTAAAAATACATAAAACATAGTTAGCTAACCTTTTGTTGATTTTTCTCTAGCCTGGCTATTCCAAGAAAACGCTCATGGAAGTGGCTCTAAATCTGCGGGTGAAAAAGTCTCCAGTAAGCCCAAACATTGTCCAGATGCTAGACTGGTTTGAAGAGGCACATTGTCACATCCTGATCTTGGAGTATCCGCAGCCCTGCATGACCCTGAACAGTTTCCTTAAACTCAACAGACGTCGTTTAGATGAAAATCAAGCGCGTCGCTTTATGCTCCAGGCAGTTCTTGCAGCCAAACACTGTATGGACCGTGGTGTCGCTCACAATGACATCAGGGTGGATAACATCCTGATCAATACAGACACACTGCAGATCAAACTGATAGACTTTGGCTGTGGAGGACTTATTGAAGGGTGTGATGATGAAGACATCCAATACAGAGGTGAGTTAGCTTACCAGTATGCTCTGATAACAGAATGAGTAGTAACTGTGTGTAAAAAGTAGACTAATGCTTCAGTGATATATTTTTTGTTTGTTTTTTTCTAAATTAAAGGTTTGCTTAACTCTGAATCTCCCTTGCTTGTTTGGGCAGGACATGTGGTGCCAGAGCTTTATGTGGCACATAAATACGCTCTGAGTGAGATGGTGTTGTCTCTGGGTAACCTCCTGTACAGGATGGTGGAAGGCCAGTCTGCTCTAGAAAATAATCCAAGGTTTGATTCCAACCGCTGCTCAAAGGGTGAGCCAATAACAGCGACACCCTTAAACACACACATAAAGCCTCTGTGAGATATCTTGGAGTGTCATCAAATGCAAATTCCTAAATATAAACCTGAAAACTGAAACAGCTAAACATCATTGTTACCAGTTCTGAAAAGCTGGTGACATTTAGTAGTGAAACTAGTAGGTAAAAGAAAGTTGAAACACTGTCAGAAGTGCTTCACACGGTCATTAAGAACATACATGACTAACCAGTGCTTTTCTCAAAACCTGTACAGAATGTCAGGATCTGATATGCCTCTGCATGAAATATGATCCAGACGAAACACCAAGATTCGAGCAGCTGTTAGAACATGAATGGTTTAAGCAGGGAGATGATCAGGAGTAGCTCAGGAGTCAGGTAACATGCTATCTGAGGTAAATAATATGATAGGAAACTAAGTCTGAAATAATTCTTGTGAAAGACCAAGACCAAGGAAACATTTCAGAAAGGAGAATCTAGAAGAAAAAAAAAATACGGAAACAAATTCACTAAAAAAAAAGAAAAGAAAAAAAAGGATAATGTGAAGATAGCACACAAAAATTATTTATTTACATTGATGTCATGCATATGACGTTTTGTCAGAATTATTACTGTTCCTTTATACTATACTATATTGGATATTATAGTGATAATACTCCAGTTTCCAGATGAGGCTTCAGAAGCTCAGTGGTGAAGTTACTACAAAAAAGAAGGAGCAAATGATAAAAAATGTAGTCAGTTTAATAAATGTTAGTTAAAAAAGAAAACAAAAATTATTATTATTATAAAAGTTTTAAAAATAAAATAAATCCTCAAAATTTTGAATGTTTTTAAAATGTTTTCTGTCTTCATTCTCATATTTCAAACAGGGCTGTCAAACGATGATAAAAAAATACATGATACGCTAATTAATTAGTCTAGTCACACATTAATTTGGACTAAAATGATCCAAGAAAATTTTAAATCATTATAAGAAGATTGTTGTTATTGTTAAATGAGAAAAGCATTGAATATACGGTACATTACAAAAATGTTTAAAAAGAAATATTTTGATTTAACATTGCTTAACTCTTTCCCTGCCAGCGTTTTTTTTTAAGTTGCCAGCCACCGCCAGCATTTTTGATGATTTTCACCTAAATTTGACGGCCTTCAGAATATTTTCTGCTATGCGTATATGAACATATTACATATCAAAATAAAGAACAGAGCCTCTGCTTTCAAACCAAAAAAAAATATTCTATCCTTATGTGTTAATGTTTTATCACTACTTGAATAGGTTTAATCAGAAATACAACAGTTTGGACCAAAAAAATTTGAAAAATGCATTTTTATCAAAGTACTGCATTTTCAAGCAAAATACATTCAGATATCATATTCTTTCACCTGTAAATAATAATATGAATAATTAAAAATGCATTCAATAAACAGAACAATCAGACACACACACACACATATGTTGGTTTTTGTGATTTATGGGGTCTCTCCATAGGTGTAATGGTGTTTATACTGTACAGAGTGTATGTGGTATTGTCCTACACTGACCCTACACCTAAACCTACCCCTTACAGGAAACTATGAGCATTTTTAGATTTTCAAAAAACTTCATTCTGTGTGATTTATAAGCTTGTTTCCTCATGGAGACCTAACAAATGTCCCCACAAGGTCAAAATTGACTGGTATTCCTATCTTTGTGCGTCTGTTTATACATATCAAGACCTGCAGTGTAAACGAGGAAACTGCTCTTTTGGTTGAAGTGCCCAGGGGAAGACCACTGCATTCACCATAGCACCAACCAGAAAGCCTCTTCACTTTCCAGCTCTCAGAAACGATTGACTTGAGTTGAGTGGATGCACCTGTGGCCTCAGCATGCAAAATCCACTCATTTTATTTGTGTTTTATCTTAAAATCAGAGATAATTGAGGCTCCCGAGTAAACCCTTAATGCCAAGTCACGACATCACTCATGGTGACCGACTAGTAGGGAACATATTTTAACATCAAAATAATTTAAATTCAACAACATAACAAATAAAAATCCTTTTATGTTTCGCAAAGCAATGTGAAATGAATTCTGCTGATGCATTTAGCTGACTATCTTGTCCCTGGGAAATCAAATCAAATACAGCACAGGCTCAACCCAGTGCTCAGGTATAAAATAAACCAACATTTTTAAAGTGCTGGGAAAAGCTGGATTCATTAAAAGAGAAAGGTGTTTGCTTTGACTGTCTTTTAATAAAACCTAAACTCTTCCCCTGCACTTTTTCTCGGTTAAGAGCCGGAGGGCGCTCTTGCGCAGAAAGTCCAAAACGGACTCGTTTGAGAAGAAAGGGATGTGCCGGAATCCAAAGGTAAAGGTGTGTACTACAGCAACAGTTAAGGAAATAAATACTATATCATTGAGAAATATGAGAAGAAATATATTTATTATTAATATGCAGCATATTTAAGTCACTTATGAATGTACGTTTGCTTTTTATAACTTTAGAGATTCGCGAGAGTCCTCTACTACGGATCTATTTAACAAGATTAAATGTTTGTTGGTGGTGCAGGATCTGTAAATCATTCATCGTAGTCCTATCAGTCGTCACTTCTTATCTTCCTGTTTATGTGGTAAGTGAAATTTTATGTACTGTAATGTAAAGGCAACAGCTAGCAAGCGGATAACCATGTGCCGGTTTTGGTTCCGTAAAACGCATTATTCGTTTTCCGTGCCTCTCCGAATGGATTCATCTCTAAACCTTGACAGATGAAACGTGAAGGCGATATGGGGTTTTCAGGTCTTCTTCAGTTAAAAAAATGAATGATATAGTGGTAATTGACAGAATTAATTACATTACAGAATCTATAGAATATATCTTCTGCCTTACTCTGTGATATATAGTAGCCGACTGATTCTATACTGATTCTGAAATTGACATTAGTAAAATATATATCAAAAATATTTCAGAAGATAAATTATTGCTCATTGTCCAACAGTGTATTATATTTCTTAGCCTATTAAAGTCAGAGATAAGAAAAGTTTTTTTTATTTTGTTTTGTCAATTATACATACATACATACATGTTATTATTTCTGTCCCCCTCACTTCTAAAATGGTTGCTACTCTCCTGCCCTGTAGCATAACTGAATATAACATATTAGCAATATGGCATTTTTTCTTCATTTGGGGAAAAAAGCCAAAATGGCTCTTTTGACGTTGAAGGTTGCAGACCCCTGGGATAGACGCTAAAAACCTATGCTGTTAAATAACCTTGGAAACCTTGTGGATGAACAACGCATACTTGTATTGAAAAGAGATCTGAAAGTGAAAAAAATTCCATCAACAATATAACATGAACATTTCAAAATTTGAAAATGAAGTTATCTATAAAGGCTATATTGGAATAGAACTGTGATAATTGATAAACCAACCTTCCAATAATAATATCACGCAAAGAAACGAACGTTAAGAATGTTATTTGACTGCGGAGCTGTACATCACTTAACAGTCAACTTCTGCAAGGCCCTAATCTGGCAGTTCTTCTGAGGTTTTGACAAGACCTATTACATCAAAATTGCAGTGAATGATTTGGATTTTCTTAGTTTCTTATTGTGGCTAAGTGGTGTCTTAAATCAAGACCTTGTGTAATATGGTGAATGTGCATTTATTTGGAGCTGTGTCATCTCCAAGCTGTGCATGCTGAAGACAGCGAAACCAACTTTCTGGAAAAGATTATTGATAAAATTCACACAGTCTTCTATATGGATAATTTAAAAGTGTAGCTTCAGAGTAAGAAAGCGTTTTGAAGATCAAAAATCTCACAGCAGTTTGTTTCCTGAATACACTATTATGTTTAAAAATGTTTTGTTTATAAAATTGTCTTTCTGTTAAACATCAATTGGGAAATATATATATAAAAAGAGAGTAAAATTTCACAGGGGCCTAATAATTTTGTCTTCAACTGTATATTCATATATACAGCTCTGGAAAAAAATAAGAGACCACCGCAGAAAAATCAGTTTCTTATGTTTTTTTTTTTTCTTACAGGTTAGGTTATTGGTGAGATTAACAGTTTTGCTTCATTTTTTGTGAACTGCTGACAATATTTCTCCTAAATTCAAAATATAACTATTGTTATTTAGAGTGTATTTTAAAAGGAAATGACAACACATGAAAATAAGCCAAGATCAAGCAGTATTTGCAGAGCTTTAATAACTCAAATAAAACAAAATGCAAATAAATGGTAATGCTTTGGCTAAATAACATTAAGAAATCAGTATTTGGATTTGCAATTACAGCTTTCATGCGTGTTGGCATGCTCTCCACCAGTTTTTCATATTGCTGTTGGATAACTTTATACCACTCTTTTTGCAAAAAAGCAAACAGTTTAGCTTTGCTTGATGGTTTGTGACCATCCATCTTCCTCTTGATGACATTCCAGAGTTTTCAAAAGTGTTCAAATCTGGAGATTTGGCTGGCCATGACAGGGTCTTGATCTGGTGATCTTCCATCCAGACTCTGATTGCTCTGGCTGTATGGCATGGCGCACTGTCTTGTTGAAAAATCCAATCCTTCAAGTTGCAGAACATCGTCTTAGCAAATGTTCTTCTAGAACAACCCTGTACTTGGCTTGATTGATGTGCCCTTCACAAAGGCAAATCTGTCCAATTCCAGCCTTGCTGAAGCACTCCCAGATCATCACTGACCCTCCTCCATATTTTACAGTTGGTGCAATACACTGTGGGTTGTAGGCCTCTCCAGGTCTCCGTCTAACCATAACATTACACATGAGACTCAAACCCGTGACCCTCGGGTTACATGTCTGACTCTCCAGATCTGCCAACCTGTGTGCATTTTGCATAGCGGGTACGCATTTTGACTTCAAAGTACGCTGGTACGAAAAAAACCTGGTGATGCTTTTTGTGCATGCGCAGTACTTAAATCAAGCAACAGCAATGAAAGAGGAGTTCGACCAGTCTCAGCGCTGGGTTCATTCCCCATCTAGCAAGCAGGATGATTGACAAATGCGACCTATCATTAAAAAGAGACATTGGGGTGGATGTGAAAAGTTAAAATATTGAGTTGACGTGATCATGTTGATCTAAACAAACTGTTTATAGAATAAAAGCATGCATCCTATTCACCCACATCTACTGCGGTTTGTTTTCATATAGCTGCACTGAACAGCGTCCTAATATTTGGGCTTTTAGTCCAAAAGTGCACATACTTAGATAAATACTGATATAGTTGCACTAAATATGCATGTTTAGATAATTTTTAAATGACAACGATTCGCCCGTGTCTAATAAAACTTTTAACATTCAAATCTGCATTCGTGCTGCCGCTGACACAGAGCAGACAGTTGCCATAGTTGAAAGACTGTGAAGCAGTTACCCAAACAAGTTACACAGTATTGTTTTTGTATTCATTCATGTTATCACAGAAATACTGGGATCAAAGTTAATAGTTAAGATTTAAACACCGATGTCTATTAAAATAGAGTTTCCTGACGCTTCAAATAGGCCTAATACATGTGTCGATTGCATTGTTTCACCACTAGGTGTTGAAAAGTGGCTGTTAAAAAAAATTATTTGTGACTGAATCAAGATTAGTTTGAAAACGCTGATTCATCCAGTAATGAAACAAGTGAAGTATTCATGAGTGAGATCATTCATTCAAACCACTTTTTAATAATTTAATATTAACAATTGGTGTACTAAATGTTATAGTAATATAGTATAAGACTGTCTCTTCCTAAATGTAAATATATCTGTTCATAAAAAGTGTTCTGAACATTTTGAAAATTATGTGCATTGCTTTCTTCACAACCAATTTGTGTTGCAAAATTTGAGAATATATGACAAAATAATATACCCAGTGGCCAGTAGCCCATACCAAAAAAAGGGGCACAAAGGGGGTGGGTGTTTGTTTATACAAATTATTCAGTTGTTACAAATACACAATTCAAAGAGAAAACAGCACACGCAGTACTAATTTTAGACTTTATTCTAGATGTTTTGATCCATTGTAGATGGATTCTTCATCACTTTGAGCCTGCTTCTGCCTCATCTTCAATGGAAGTATAAGTATTAGGGACATATTAAATTAAATGTCTGTGTTTCTGTCTCTTGATTCAGTTTTTCATGCCATGGAGTGTCTGGATACACGGAGCAGAGTAGCAGAATCAATGCATCTGTAGTGCAAGATGTACAAGCTTTAGGATAAATAAAACTGATAAAAGCAATAATAAAATGGAAACATTTCATCATTAGATCTCAAGTCAGAAAAAACTTACACCCCCTCATAGTGACACAAACCTTTTGTTTTCTACAGTTGTGGAATTCACCCAACTTGAACTTTTGAAAACAGTAAAACTTCCTCAAAGCATGGATTTGAGTTTCTGGTCTCCCACATTCGTGTAAATAGGAATGGAAGAAAAGCCTGAACGTGTCTGCAAGTCACTTTCAGTTCTGGTAATGTGGTCTATATACTGTTCCATTTTACATCATTGTGAGTTCAGTATCAATGATGTTTCAAACCTTCGGCATGTGACCATGAATGACTTAGCAATCAGATACAACACAAAAACAAATAAGTGTTACCAGCCCTATGCTAATTATCACGTTTACATTATAATTTTGACCTCTGTATGATGTATGATCAATAATGAAAGAAATTTTAATTTTAAGTGATGGTCATTGTAATCATAGGGCTTCTGTTGATTGTGATGATTGTGAGGAGAAGGGCAACGCTGCATCTCATCTCACATTACGTCTTCTCTGCCAGTCATCCTGGAGAATGACTCTCTCTTAAGTGCACAATTTAACATTCCTGCCGTGCTTAGGTCAGTTGTTTCAGTATGTTTTAAACATAATAATTCTGACAGATTTCTTGGACACTTCCAGTCTGGCAACATTTATACAGATCAACACGGATCTATGAATGAATAGCCATCTTAAACGCTCAGAAGAAAGATAAGTTTTGAGTTGCGATTTGCAACTTTGCAATATTAATAATAATAATAATAATGCATTTTATTTAAAGGCACCTTTCTGAACACCCAAGGACACCTTACAGAAAACAACCAATAAAATAGTAACAATATAAAAATGACATTATAAAAT
>JAUCMR010000057.1:1284976-1302953 GCA_032357425.1 Enteromius argenteus
TCGTTCTCCTAATGTATCTTATTCCTTATTTTCTATGATGGCGCCGGTAAGGTGGCTGCCGTCGCGACTCTGTGGTCGCACAAAATCATTTCACTGCATATTGTACTCTGTATGATTGTGTATGTGGCAAATAAAATTTGATTTGATTTGATTTCCATAAAAAGTAACTAAGTAACGTAATTGGTTACTTTTTTAGGGAGTAACACAATATTGTAATGCATTACTTTTAAAAGTAACCCAGCACTGCAATTGACCATGGTATAAGTGGTCAAATCCTAGCTGTGCTAGGATTCGGGTGGTTCTTTGCACAGCTAGGTGTGGATTATCCATTACATGTCATGATGGTAAACCTTTAAAGGGGACATCAGATGCAGATTTCCCACAAGTTGATATGATAAAAAATTCTCATTAGTAGCCTAAAACGACACACTTTTTACCTTGTTAAAAACAGATATGTTGACAGCAAGCTGTTTTAGTGCATATGCTTTTAAATGCTAATGAGCTATTTATTGTGGGGTGTTTATTGTGAAGTCGTTCTCATGAGAGTGTAAACTTTAGCCTCCAAACTTGCTAACCAGTACATTATTAGGAAAGGCAATTTGCAAAGATCCATTAAAAAAATATATATATACTTCTTCTGTAGGTAAAGCAGGATCACAAATGAGCTGCATGAAGATATGTAGATGCATTTAGGTTGAGTGAGGGGGGTGGGGGGGGATATGTTCAACACATTATTTAAGGACTCCAGACTGCGACTAAAATGGTCGCATTTGCGACAAAAAATATTAACTTGCGAGTGAAGTTTTTGCTGAGGTTGCAAAAAATCTTTTATGTTAACGATGTGCATCAAAGTTGTAATGGAAAAAAGTTTCAAACAGTCCTCATCTCTGCTGAAATGCCTGCTAAACGATGCTTAGCTGTGCTACACAAGACAGCTCAAAATGTCTGAGACGTGCAAAGTGAAAAGGACAAAAGCAGTGTCTATGATTTTGTACACAACTTGAACAAACTTTAACAGGTAATGCTGTCAGCTGTGGCAAAAAGACAAAATCGGTAAAAAATATTGTTTATAATCATTACTAAAGCACCACCTCATGGCAGAGAGTGAATCTGCATTTCTAATGTGCCTATCTTATGTTCATATTAATGTGATTAACGACCCATTGTTTTATGCAGCAAACATAGTTAATAATCTGAAAGAAGTTAATGTGCCTTTTAAAAATCTAAAGAATTAAGACAGCAGTATTTATGTTTTAAAATAATAGAATAATATGTTTGACTTGTCCCTTTTCATTAAAATGGTTTAAAAGCTGAAATGGCATTTTATAAGATTTTTTTGTGTGTGTGCGAAACCAGTTAATCATGTCATTTTATGGCTTAAAATAACGTTACTATAGACATTGTTCAACCCCACTCATACAGTGTTCATTATACTTGTGCAGCTCCTTAAAAGATCCATAAATTGCCTTAAATGTAAATAATTAAATAAAATTATTTCATTGATATTTGTGTATTTAAAAAGTTTTTGATTGACATTTAGACATATCTGACTGTCTATATATTTAAAATATATATATATATTTTATTTGGGCTAGTTAATCTACAAGATGGATTAAAATGCTGATAAATAGAAGAAAGTATTACACATTAACACATGACAGTATGATTGAAAATGTCAAAATGTTTTAAAAAATTAAATTACGTTTATTCTGTGGCACCTAAGTTTTTTCCTTGCTGGATTTTTTTGTCTAGAGCCCTGCTTTTGCATTTTTAAATGCATTCCGCATCCTTTAAATGTGCTGATATTTTGTCCCAACAGTGGTGGGGGAGATGATCTGATCTGCACTTCCTCCTACTGTCAGATCCACATCGGGCAGCACAACAAAGAAGCAGCTCTGCACACACACTTACTGCCAAAGGATTCTCACCAACCAGCAGATGATGTTCTGCACAGAGTAATAGACACTCACAAAACCTACATGAAGAGCAAGTATGAGAGGTTATTTGAGGGAATTAAACTACAAAGTAATCAAACCCTGCTGAATAGGATCTACACAGAGCTCTACATCATAGAGGGAGAGAGTAAACGAGTAAATGAAGAACATGAGGTTGTGCAGATGGAGAAAACACCAAGAACACATCAGTCACAACACACTCCAATCCTTTGCAATGACATCTTTAAAGCCTTATCTGAACCAGGATGTGAGAAGAAAGACCAAATCAAGGCTGTTCTTACTAAAGGCATTGCTGGAATTGGGAAAACTGTTTCTGTGCAGAAATTCATTCTGGATTGGGCTGAGGGAAAAGCCAATCAGGATGTAGATTTTATGTTTGTACTTGCATTTCGAGAGCTGAACTTGATTAAAGATCATCGGTATAGTCTTCACAGACTTCTGCTGGACTTTTATCCTGAACTTAAAGATCTTGATTATAAGATTTATCATGAATGTAAAGTTGTCTTCATCTTTGATGGTCTGGACGAAAGCGGAATTCCACTGATGTTTTCACACAGACAGAAAGTTTCTGATGTTATTGAGATTTCCTCAGTCAGTGTGTTGATAACAAACCTCATGAAAGGAGATCTTCTTCCTTCTTGTCACATATGGATCACCTCCAGACCAGCAGCAGCCAAACAGATACCCTCCCAATACATCAACCGTCTGACAGAAATTCAGGGATTCAATGAATCTCAGAAGGAGGAATATTTTAAGAAAAGAATCAGTGATGAACATCAAGCCAGCAGCATCATCTCCCATATTAAAAAATCAAGAAGCCTCTACATCATGTGCCACATCCCTGTCTTCTGCTGGATCTCAGCCACTGTCCTTCAAAACCACCTGAAACACAGTGACAGTGCAGAAATCCCCAAAACTCTCACTGAAATGTACATCCATTTCTTGCTCATTCAGAGAAATATAAAGAATCAGAAATATGAAGAGAAGGATCCAGAGAAGCTTTTAAAGTCAAATAGAGAAATGATTGTGAAACTTGCGGAACTGGCTTTCAAACAGCTGATGAAGGGCAATGTGATGTTCTATGAGGAGGACCTGATTGAGAGCGGCATAGATGTCACTGATGCCTCAGTGTATTCTGGGATTTGCACTGAGATCTTCAAGGAGGAATCTGTGATTCATCAGAGAAAAGTCTATAGCTTCATACATCTGAGCTTTCAGGAGTTTTTTGCTGCCTTCTATGCATTTCATTCATATATTGTTAGTAACATGCAAGCACTGAAACCCTGGTCAAGGTGTAGGAAGATATCCCTTACTGAGCTACTACAATCAGTAGTTGACAAAACCCTGTTGAGTAAAACTGGCCACCTGGACCTCTATCTGCGGTTCCTGCTGGGTATCTCGATAGAGTCCAATCAGAGACTCCTACAGGGTCTTCTGACACACACAGAGAACAGCTCAGAGACCATCAGAAACACTACTCAGTACATTAAGTACACGATCAGAGCTAATGATGATTTCTCAGCTAACAGATCCATCAATTTGCTCCACTGTCTGCTGGAAGTGAATGATCTGACTTTTTACAAAGAGATTCAGGACTTTGTGAAATCAGACAGACACTCAGAGAATAAACTCTCTCCTGCTCACTGCTCAGCAATAGCTTACATTCTTCAGATGTCAGAGGAGGTGCTGGATGAGCTCGACCTCAAGAAATACAACACAACAAATGAGAGTAGGAGAAGACTGTTACCAGCTGTGAGCAACTGCAGAAAAGCTATGTGAGTATTCATTTACATGATTGCATAATTTACAGTGAAGTAATTACAAATAGAAATTTTGAGGCTGTATTAAAACCAGATTATTATTATCTTAACTAAAGAAATCATCAATTATCAATTACATAAATTCCTTTCATGTCATTGCCATTGTCCAATGCCAATTTCATATGTCTTATTCTGTGGAACGCTCAAGAAGCTAGTTTTATGAATATCTGGTTGGGTGAATTCAATGCACTGATTCACTTTAACGTGATTAATTAATTATTAATTAAGTGTATTATGTAAAACTTATGGTGGACATGAAATGTTAAAATTGTCTAGTTTTGTTAATTCACAAATTAAATAATGGCGAATAACCAATCAGAACTTGCGCAAACTCAAAGCAAATCTTTAAAAAGACGGTTGAATGATTTTATCTTAATTAGAATTTAAATACATTTCCCTGACATATATTGTGCTGTGTGACGGTGAGGGACTGGGAGATGATAGGAGGGCTGACGTTATCCTACTTATCCTGTATTAAATAAATTCAGTGCATACAGACTGAAGTAGTTTAAGTCTTTGGTTCTTTAAATTGTTATGATTTAGGCTCACATTTAACAAAAACAAAAAGAATATAGTGACATGCCAGTCAGCTAATCCACTCAAAACACCTGCAATGGTTTCCTGAGCCTTTAAAATGGTCTCTCAGTTTGGTTCACTAGGCTACACAATCATGGGGAAGACTGCTGATCTGACAGTTGTCAAGGAGACAATCACTGACACCCTTCACAAGGAGGGTAAGCCACAAACGTTTATTGCCAAAGAAGCTGGCTGTTCACAGAGCGCTGTATCCAAGCATTTTAACAGAAAGTTGAGTGGAAGGAAAAAGTGTGGAAGAAAAAACATGCACAACCAACCGAGAGAACCGCAGCTTTATGAGTATTGTCAAGCAAAATCGATTCAAGAATTTGGGTGAACTTCACAAGGAATGGACTGAGGCTGGGATCAAGGCATCAAGAGCCACCACACACAGATGTGCCAAGGAACTTGGATACAGTTGTCTTATTCCTCTTGTTAAGCCACTCCTGAACCACAGACAATGTCAGAGGTGTCTTACCTGGGCTGAGGAGAGGAAGAACTGGACTGTTGCCCAATTGTCCAAAGTCCTCTTTTCAGATGAGAGCAAGTTTTGTATTTCATTTGTAAACCAAGGTCCTAGAGTCTGGAGGAAGGGGGGAGAAGAAGTCTAGTGTTAAGTTTTCACAGTCTGTGATGATTTGGGGTGCAATGTCATCTTCTGGTGTTGGTCCATTGTGTTTTTTGGATTTGGAGCACTTGCTTCCTTCTGCTGTCCAGCTGTTTAAAGATGCTGATTTCATTTTCCAGCAGGATTTGGCACCTGCCCACACTGCCAAAAGCACCAAAAGTTGGTTATATGACCATGGTGTTGGTGTGCTTGACTGGTCAGCAAACTCACCAGACCTGAACCCCATACACAGAGAATCTATGGGGTATTGTCAAGAGGAAAATTAGAAACAAGAGACCAAAGAATGCAGATGAGCTGTAGGCCACTGTCAAAGAAACCTGGGCTTCCATATCACCTCAGCAGTACCACAAACTGATCACCTCCATGGCATGCTGAATTGAAGCAATAATTGAAGCAAAAGGTGCCCCCACCAAGTATTGAGTACATATACAGTAAATGAACATACTTTCCAGAAGGCCAACAATTCACTAAAAATTTTTTTCTTTTATTTTTTTTATTAGTCATATGAAGTATTCTAATTTGTTGTGAATTGGTGGGTTTTTGTTAAATGTGAGCCTAAATCATCAAAATGAAAAGAACCAAAGACTTAAACTACTTCAGTCTGTTCACTGAATTTATTTCATACACAAGTTTAACAGTTTGAGTTAAATTACTGAAATAAATGAACTTTTCCACGACATTCTAATTTATTGAGATGCACCTATGTATATGCACACACACACACACACACACACATATATATATATGTATATATATATATTATTTAAACACATCTTAAGAGTCCAAAAGCATGCACTTAGAATGCCCTAATAATTCCAGCAATAAAACAAAAAAAATATCTATGTGTTTTTTTGAATATCAGCACATAGCTAATACTAATGTGCTATTAATTTTATATAGAAACACAATGTTCTATTGCTTGAATAAATCTGTTTTTGAAAGAATCAAGTGATCCAGTGATTTAACAGTCCATTCAGATGGACTCATTCCCTGCATCCCAATATGTATAGCCTACTATCCACCCTCCCTAAATTGTATTCAAAACTACTAATATTACATAGAATTTAAGATGGATAGTATGCAAATTGGGACACAGGCACTTGTTTAGTTTCTGATTGAATCAGCCATTTTGAACGAATCATTTGATTTGAATGATTCAATAGGTAATTTATTAAAACAGGGGCTTGCTGCCACCTACTGGCAGTTTTGTTTTCATTTATTTATCCATGACAGACCTAAACCAGCCAAAAATAAATTCAGCAAAATATTCTTTATTTATCAATATTTCCCATAATTCTTTAATTTCAGGCCCCAGAAGAAAAGAAAACGTACAAATAGTTTTTTAATAAGCCATTTTTATATAAAATAAAAACCTTTTAAAATTTTTGCAATCGGTGTGTAAAATTACCCCCACCTCGCCCCTCCTTTAACCACACCACCCCCCCTGATTTTTTTTTTTTAACAATTCAGCCACTGGGTATAAGAGAATCTTTTTAATGCAGCTCAGTGAAAATGGTGATAGATGTTACTAATCATAAATGGCAATTAGATGCTATTTACACCAAGTAAAAATAGCATATTTTATTAATCTATCGCTATTTGCACTTAGTGTAAATAGCATCTATCATTATTTACACTGTAAAAATAAATTCTGCTATGTATGTATTACAAATAGTGGCAAATATCTGCACTTCAGTATTGTAGTACATTATAAAACACTATACAATAATAATGTATTGAGTGTAAATGAACATTGACAATTATTAAATGGATTCTGCCTTATTAGGACAATAAATTCGTCCCTACAATTACCCTAACCTTACCCGATACTTTATTTTAAACTTTTAAGTTATTTCCTTCATTTTTATTGAAAATAACGTGCGTGATTTCCTGATAACGTACGTGGATTTGTGTAGTATGTATTAGTATGTGTATGTGTAGTAAATGCTGCTCAATGCAAAATCACTCATGTTGTCAGGCTCAGTAAAAGGCATCCAACACAGAACTTCAATCAACTCAGGTTTTATTGAAAGAACTGCAAACATAAATGAAATATCTCCAACGAAGGTAAGTATAGCAATGCTCAGTCTTTGTAGAGGAAATCATAGGACATAAACAGCAGAGCGCCAACTCGGGTAAGTATCAGGGTAAATGGAAACAATACTGTCTTTGAAAGGAACCGCACAGCGAAGATAGTCACAGGCTTGGTCAGACAGGCAGATCGAGAGTAAAACGGAGCTCAGCTGGAGAGTGAATGGAGAAGACGCTCTCCTAAAGGAGGCTGGTAAGTGGTTGCAGGTGTGCGTCGTTAATACTCCGGTGATTGTGAGTGGTTGACTGTGACTGTTCCAGGATCAGACACATGTAATGACATTTACCGCTGATTACAGAACCGGCTTTACTGACAAGATGTGCATTGTATATAGGCCGATGTTTATCGTGCATCCTTAGAAATAATCTTTCCATCAAAGCACTGTGCAAATTCAGAATTAAATCAGCAATGACTAAATAACTGTTAAATGATGACATTGATCACTAGCGAACTGCAAAAAGTCTGCATAATGTTAATAAGTCTAACAAAATAAATTATCATAAAAGATGTTTTTTACTGCCCTAAATATTTTTCATTAATTAAATTAAATCCACCTGCAAATTCTATTTTTAAATTAGAAATTAACTAAACAGAGTATTTTGAATGCAATTTACTGAAATGAGGTAAACCATAGATGAGCTCAGTTAAATAAACAGGTCACAGGTGGAACCACAGATACAGTATATAGAGGTGCTATAGTGGATTTTTTCATAGTTGTGCCACAGTTTCCATGACACAATTCGCAATTGGAAATATTTTATTATGTTTGGACGAGCCTGATCTGCACCTTTTGTGCTTATATTTAATTTCTGTTGCAGACTTTCAGGCTGCAATCTCACTGATGTATGCTGTAAAACCGTGGCCTCAGTTCTACAATCACCAATCTCCCCTCTGAGAGAACTGGATTTAAGAAATAATATCCTACAGAGATGGAAGAATCTACACTATGGAGAGGAGAGGTTTGTGGTATTCAGTAGTAATATGGTACTGACACAATAAATTAACCTATCAGTGTCTGGAAGTGCATTGTGCTTTTCATTGGACAACAACTGCACAGTAGTTAGAATATTATGAATATTATGAAAAATATAGCAAAGTTTTTTTGCAAAACTAATGACTTTTGTTTTTGTTTCTGTAGGTTGGCTGTCTTAGATCAATCCTTTCGAGGATTGAATTCATCTTCTCAGAATTATGGAGTGGAGATGCTTTTTGTTGGACTGAATAGTTCACAATGTAAACTCGAGAAACTGAGGTATTAAAAATGGCTTTATGAAATTAAAGATCCGCACATAAGCCCCTTGCCTTTGTCCATACCTTCAGGCTGCTATTTTCACTTTTTCTAAAGATTATAGACTAGGTGTTCCTCCTCATTTCATCCACCAAGTCCACCACATGACACTGCACTGGATAGGACCATTTAGCTGCAGAATTCTGTGCTGTTTTTGTGGGACCTTTTAAATCAGAGGTGTTCACACAGGAACACTTAATAATTGAAGACAGGCATATTGTAACAGGATTTAAATATAATTTAAAATATATAACCATATATTTTAGCACACTGCCTATTTGATGCTTTTAGTTTTTTTGTTTTTTTAGATTGGGCAACTGCAGTCTCATTGATCAGTCCTGCAAAAGCCTGGCCTCAGCTCTACAATCATCAAATGCATCACTTAGAGATCTGGACCTGAGTAATAATGACCTGAAGGATTCAGGAGTGAAACTGCTTTGTGCTGGACTGGAGAGTCTAAATTGTGTACTGGAGAAACTGAGGTACCTGGATTGTAAGAAATATTTTGAAATTAAAATTTAAAGCTGCAGTCTGTAACTTTTTTGGTTAAAAATGATCCAAAATCACTATTTAAGCAAGTAACCAGCCAGTGTTCAAAACTATCGCCTTACTTAACCAGATTCACAATGGTTAGCTTATAATAATGCTTTCTAATTTGAGTGGTACGGGTAGGTTTTCACTGGAAATTTGAGCATGGCACTGCATCATTACTTCACATAAAGATTGAGTCCCGGCTCGCCTCATTTGCCTGTGAGGATCCTGCAGGTGGCAAATTGTTAAATTATAGCCTATTTTCACAGAAGCTGGAATAATTAAATGTCAAAAAAAAAAACATTTTGATGTTGGATTGTAATCCAGAAAGGATTATATGAAGCATATGTGAATGAAATGAAATTATATTCCACTTTTAAATGTCCGTCTAATTACAGATGGGATTACACAAGATTTGTATTTTAAAGACAACTAGTTCGAAGGTGTTACATTTGCTGTCAGCTTTGGTTTCGTGTTGTGTCTTTCTTGTTGTCCTTATTTGGTAGTTCCTGTGTTTTAAGTGATTATTGGTTAATTAGTTTCCCTCGTTGTTCCCCAGCTGTCTCCCATTCAGTTCATTCAGTCTCTCGTGTACTTATACCCTGTCTGTTTGATTTCTCCCTTGTCCGTGAATAAAGTTGTAATGTCTTACATTGGCTGCATTATTAAAGAAAGCCTTTGTTATTTATCTATTGTTCGTGTCCACTGATTCCGACAAACCACCGGACGTAACAGAATTCACGGACCTAAACAGAACATGGACCGGGCAGACAAACTCCTCCTTGAACTCCAGCAAGGCGACAGGCCATTGGAGATTGGTTATGGCCAGGAGAGCCATTTCAGTTTCCCGCGGATTCCAGTCCGCTGTTTCCAAGTCCTGCTCCAGAGTTATGGCCAGGAGAGCCATTTCAGTTCCCCGTGGATTCCAGTCCGCTGTTTCCAAGTCCTGCTCCAGAGTTATGGCCAGGAGAGCCATTTCAGTTCCCCGCGGATTCCAGTCCGCTGTTTCCAAGTCCTGCTCATGAGTTACGGCCAGGAGAGCCGTCCCAGTTCCCCGCGGATTCCAGTCTGCTTTCCCGGCCAGGAGTGCCGATCTCGATCCCTGTAAGTCCAGTTTGTCTGTCACGGCCAGGAGTGCCAATCCCGATCCCTGAGGGTCCGGTTTGCCTGTCATGGCCAGGAGTGCCAATCCCAATCCCTGAGAGTCCAGTTTGCCCTACACGGCCAGGAGAGCCGTTCCAGTTCTCCCATGAGTTTGCGCTGCAGAGAGCGTCCTCCCTGAGTTTGCACTGCAAGAGCATCCTCCAGAGCTTGCGCTGCAAGAACGCCCTCCAGACTTGGACCCCTGTGGCTCCCGATCCACTGTGTCCTCCAGAGGCTCCTGATCCGCCATGGCCTCCTGTGGCTTCTGATCCGCCATGGCCTCCTGTGGCTCCCGATCCGCCATGGTCTTCCAAGGCTCCTGATCCGCCCGGGAGGCAGTCAATGACTCTGCCCCCTTCCAGCCTCCAGGGCGCCCACCCTCCCTTCCTGGTTGTTGTTATTTGTGTTCTTTTTTTTTTTTTTTTTTTTTGTAGTTTACGGCGCGAGGTTGCGTCTATTTAGGAGGGGGCGTAATGTTACGTTTGCTGTCAGCTTTGGTTTCGTGTTGTGTCTTCCTTGTTGTCCTTATTTGGTAGTTCCTGTGTTTTAAGTGATTATTAGTTAATTAGTGTCCCTCATTGTTCCCCAGCTGTCTCCCATTCAGTTCATTCAGTCCTTTGTGTACTTATACCCTGTCTGATTTCTCCCTTGTCCGTGAATAATGTTGTAATGTCTTACGTTGGTTGCATTATTAAAGAAAGCCTTTGTTATTTATCTATTGTTCGACTCCACTGATTCCGACAAACCACCGGACGTAACAGAAGGCAGCATACAGTTTACTGTACGCACACACCTAAATCCAGGTCCTAGAGTGCCCCCAACTCTTGTCATAATAAAACACACCTGATTAACTCAGCAGCTCATTATTAGGGACTTAAAGATATGGCTGTGCCAGTTGAGAGATACAAAATATGTAATGTTGGGGGTTCTCCAGGACCAACTTTAGGATCCACTGTTTTAGATGAAACTGTGGATGAAATTAACAATAGAATAAATGACAAAATTAACAGTCTGCTAAATAAACAGTAAGCCATGTCTGTTATAAAATACCGGAAAGTATATGACATAAGCCAGTACACTGTAAAAACTTTTACTATGATCTACTAAATTTTTTTTTGTGAAACATTTTTACACTTAAACATATTGAGTAAATTTTAAAATGGTGAAATCATTGAAATGTACGTCAAGAATCAAGTAAAGTAACAAAAAAATTAAGTTGATTCAAATAATTTGATTAATTAATCTTAAATAAAATTGAGTAAATATAATTAAAAATCCTTAAACAATTCAACAGTTATTTTAAAATAAAAACACTAAAAAATACTATATTAAAATTTAGATTAATTCATTTATATGCTATATATGAAATATTCTATATTCTATATATAAACATGTTCTATTTACTTTTTTACTTACACGTTTAACTGTATATACCATTTACTCTGAGTACTTTTCAATAAATATAACAAAACTGAATAATAAACAAAACACATTTTAATAAAACATGTATTAAACATTTATTTGTCAATTCAACCATACTTTGCAAGTGACAACTTGCTGAATACATTGTAGTCACTGAACTGTGGATATTTACAAACATACAAATTTCATCAAAAATTACATAAAAATTTTTAGACATTAACCTTTACTTGCCAAATTAGACCAATGAAAAAGTATGTAATTAAAGGGATAGTTCATCAAAAAAATTTTTAGTCTTTTTTGTCCAACTCCAGGAAAAGTTTTTGAAAGACTTCCAAAGTATTTTTAAAGGCTTAGTTTACTCAAAAATGAAAACTAGCCCATGATTTACTCACCCTTCAAGGCATCCTAGGTGTATATAACTTTCTTCTTTTACACAAATCCAATCTGAGTTATATTAAAGATTGTCCTGGCTCTTTCAAACCTATTGGCACTGGGTGAGTGGTAGTGTTCAACTGTCCAAGAGCAGTCCAATAAAGCGAATCCATCTATAATTAAAAAGTGACTCACATGGCTCTGGGAGGGTGAATAAAGGCCTTCAGTAGTGAATCAATTTTTTTAAAGAAATATTTGCAGAAATTTACAGAGGCTCAGAAGTGGCATTGATGTTTTAAGTTCATAATGTCATGAGATTAATGTTTTAAATATAACATTTTGAATAAAGAATTACTGTTTAATAATTAAAATTATTTAAATAACTGAAATGATACTTTAAAACTAAAAATAAAACTGCCAGCAGGTGGGGGCAAGTCACTGATTTTATCATTTAATTGTTTATTTAATTGATTCGTTACAGCTGATTCATTCAGGAACATTCAGGAAGTCTTTATGAATGGGTAATTGAATCATGTACTTACTAGATTTGTTTAAAATAACATTCATTAATAAACAAAACACAGCTTTGTTTGTAGATTTGCAGCTGCTCGGCTGTGACTTTGAAACTATTTTTTTGAACTGTTGTATTAATTTTATATTATGTTTGCAAAATCCCTAATAATCTTTAAACGCTGTTACTCATTTCAGTTCATCTCAATCTCACAAAGCTCCATTATAATCAACAAAGCTCTCTACACTGCACAAAGAATCTCTTATTTACACCCTATCTACCTTTTGTTATAACGAGAGGATTTGTGAACTTAGATAACTCAGCAATGAATAGAACTCCACTATTTTGAGCAATGAGTGGATTCTGATTTACACTGCATTCAAAGAATCAACATATGTCTGCGATACATTACTCAATGCAAGTAGAAATCTTTTAAGTACCCATGAGTGCAAACACAAATATGCTGATTGGGTTAGTTGCACTGATGCTCCCAAATATCTTTTGTGACTGAAATGTTTGCACTGTAGAGCCCTAAAATACATGATGGAAAAAGAAACTCAGGTCGATTCTACACGTTTAAATAATTCTGATAAGGTATATAGAATTATTTATGTAGCTGATAAAATACATGTAGGCTAAAAATTATCAGTCAGTTATTAGTTTGACCTAATAGTTTTAATTATTTTAAGGCTGAAATGTGAGGTTTTCCATTTTATGAAACCTTAATAAAGTTTTATTTAAATATTTCATAAATGTTATTAGACAAACTGTTGTAAGTCAAGATTTGTGACCTCTGTTTCTATATGTATAAAAATAATTATACTGAAATATTATTGTTATTATTAATATTAAACTGCACTTATCTTCTGCCTTTTGTTAATATTTTGAAGTTACTGGATGATAACGTCAATTCTGTAAAACAAGCATTCTACAGTTTTGCCATGAGATTCATAATTTAACACTTAAAATTAATAACAGTAAGGTGGTAAAAAAAACAAGATTTTTAGTGTATGATTAAGCATGGTATCAAACATCAATACATAACCATATTTTAACCATGGCATTTGTAGTAAAAATATCCTATAAAAATGGTAATAAATCTGACAAAAACATGTTTACTACACTTTACTACAATAAAACCATGGTTGGTTTTGGTAAGGGTGAAAAAGAAAATCCGTGATAACTTCTTCAGTAATGTTAACCTTCACCATATGTCGTAATTAGGAGTTATACAAAGAGATTGTAGCTTTTTACACATGGTAATATTGTAGTTTCGACAGTTCCCACATGGTCTGTGAACTCACCCAAAGAGACAGCTGATTAAAAAAGATTTCTCTCAACGAGCAACTGAGACGGCTGCAGCACGCTGGGATTTGTCTCACACGAGAAACTGAGGTGGCTGCAATGTTAGGCTACTTAAAATTTCTGGACTATGGATAGACTAGCGTAGTCGTCAATTTCTTCAATAACCCAATTAAATAACAATGACAAAACCAGCTCGGCAGCGGTTAATAGTAAAGTAATGCATCCCTCCCCCTCATAAACGGGCACAATATGTCGCCTTAAAACATGAAAAATGTGCTCATTTTACATACATTTAAAGTCACCAAGCTGTATTAAATGTATTTTATGTGAATGTTTAGTGGTTTGAAAAAACCCTACAAAATCACAGTGATTTTAGAAATGTTTGCCTCTTCCAATACGTTGTTAATAGTTACCTCAGAAAAGAATAGCTGCAGCAGCAATCAAAAATTACTCCAAATGTTTTGTGTACCCGCACTGACAAGTTTTATTACAACATTCTCAAATATTTTCATTTAAATGTTCCAAAAACATTAGGAGCATGTGAAAAATATAAATTTGTTAGTTAAATGCTTAATCTTAATAATAAAACATAAGTAGAACAAGTAAATTTGAGATAAAATAAACTGTGGGATTTTTACTTATTAATTTTGTGAAGCCCAACTCAAATAATCTCTTAAATTATATTTAAAGATGGTAAATATGGTAAAATGTGATTTGTGTATCTCTATAGATTATCTGGCTGTATGGTGACAAAGAAAGGCTGTTATCATCTGGCTTCAGCTCTAAGGTCAAACCCCTCACACATGAGAGAGCTGGATCTGAGCTACAATCATCCAGGAGATTCAGGAGTGAAGCTGCTCTCTGATCTGCTGGAGGATCCACACTGTAAACTGGAGAAACTTAAGTATGTTGTGCATTCAGATTTACATTTTCCTTTGTTTATGTGGGTGTAAAGCAAAATCAGCATGTATGTGAGGACAATAAAACATGAAAACTAGGGATGTCCAGCGTCAATCTCAAGGATTGGGATTGGAGCCGATCAGGCATTTTTTAAAACTGATTTGTATTGGCTCTCCTTTAAACAGCTTGTTTAAACACCCCTACTTTTCTACGTAACAGAGTGGGTTTATTTTCATAACACAGCCCAAATGTTTACGCAAAGAAGGAAGGCAAAACTATTATTCTCGCTGTAGTATTGCTACTGGTGCCATGTGCTGGATGTGCTGTGTGTTGTTGTGAAAGTGAAAATACTTTGTCTGTGCTTCCAAAAGAAGACACAACTAGAAAGTTGTGTTTACAACAGTTCAACCCTAACATTAAAGTGTGTTCAGTGCATTTACGGAGGACTGATTCCTAAAACCTGCAGAGCAGTCTATGCTGGCTGTGCACAGATACGATAAAGTGAGGCAATTGAGAGCAGTCTGGCACTTCTGTCTCACAACCTTTAAGTCAATTTTCGTATTAAAAGAACCTGCTACTCACTATTCAAATGCATGTTTTGAACAATGAAGGGTAGTGCTTGTTGTTTGTCATTTCTCCGATCACTAATGCAGACATGGTGTCATTAAAGTCATTAAAATCAGTAATTACGTCCCCACTGAATGCAACAAATGCCTTATTTGTAAGGGCTTTTATTGTTCTTTTGTTCAAAAGTAGTCAAATAAAGCATGCACATCTGTAATAAAACATGCCTCACATGGCTCCTGGGAGTAAATAAAGGTCACCCACACGCCGGTGATCAGTGACGAATGCAGAGGAGAGAAAGCAATACAAAACGCAGATCACAAATTTGAAGCACAAAACAAGGTTTTGTAAAGACAAATGTACTAGGATTTCAGTATAAGCAGAGAAGAGACTTTCCTTTGCTAAAGTAAGGAAACTGCTTCCTTTGCTCCTGTAAACAAACTCTTGAGACTAGCATGTCTCACAGGTGCATGCTGTGCTTACATCCTATATCCTTTATTTGACTACATTTGATATGTTGAACAAAAACACCCACCTACTGCCATTCTAAAGACTGGAAGGGCCAGAATCATATTTTAAATAACTACGATTGAATTCATCTGAAAGAAGAAAGTCTAGGATGCTTTTGAGGGTAAGTATTGTAGCTATTTTTTATTTTTGGGTGAACTAACCCTTTAAGGATGATATTCATAACTTAAGCACATTCCAAACTTTGGGCATTTCAAAGTGCCCTGTTTTAGCACTGGTCTTTCACACCTCAGATTTGAAAGGGACTGAAGAAATGGGCAGGTAAAGCTGTGGAAAGTGGGAGTGTAGAGGGTGGGAACAGGAGAGTTAACCAATAAAACAGATCTACAAGACACTCATTATACGGAGAGATGAATATTAAAATGTGAACAGAGAAGGAAAGAAAAAAAACCATCAACAACAGATTTAGGAACCACCTTGATATATTTTTAAAATATAGTAATGAGAATGAATCTTTGTTCTAATAGTATTACAACAAAACACTTTTGTTTTTGCCACCGATTTTCATGAGCTGAATTCAAAGATCTAAGACATTTTCTATGTACACAAAGGCCTATTTCTCTCAAATATTGTTCACAAATCTGTGTCAGTGAGCACTTCTCTGAAAACAAGTCAGTTTCTGGTATGACCACAATTTGCCTCACACAGTGAAATGGAGTTGATCAGGTAGCTGATTGTGGCCTATGGAATGTTGGTCCACTCCTCTTCAATGACTGTGCGAAGTTAGGGTTAGGGTTAGTATACTAATGTCTTTGTATTTTCTTACCAATGATATCAGATAATTTTTTTTTGTAGTGTGGATCATGTTGGAGAGGACATGATTAAAGCAGGACTATGCAAATGTAAGTGTACACACACACACACACATTTGGTCTTTGGTTTGTTGTGTTTTGTTCTGTGTAAATGTTCTTTTATTTTGTTCAGATGCCTGTGATCTTACACTGGATCCTAATACAGTAAACATTCATCTCTCTCTGTCCGAGGAGAACAGGAAGGTGACACGTTTGGAGGAGCCACAGTCATATCCTGATCATACAGACAGATTTGATTTTTTTCCTCAGGTTTTGAGTAGAGAGAGTCTGTCTGGACGCTGCTACTGGGAGGTTGAATGGAGCGGGTGGAGGGGGGCTGTTATATCAGTGGCACATAAAGAAATGAGCAGGAAAGGAGGAAGTGATGATTGTAGGTTTGGGTTCAATGAAAAGTCCTGGAGCCTTGATTGCTCTGGTGACATTTTCACT
Source organism: Enteromius argenteus (assembly GCA_032357425.1). Lineage (NCBI taxonomy): Eukaryota > Metazoa > Chordata > Actinopteri > Cypriniformes > Cyprinidae > Enteromius > Enteromius argenteus. Next base: position 1,301,853 of record JAUCMR010000057.1, read on the forward strand.
GTCTGGCACAATAAACTTAGCACTGACATACCCATCCCATACTCCTCCAAAAGAGTAGGAGTGTATCTGGACTGGCAGGACGGCACTCTGTCCTTTTACAGCGTCTACAAAACACACACACTCACACACTTACACACATTTTACTCCACATTCACTGAACCCCTCTGTGCTGGATTCAGGGTTTTTATTGACTCTTCTGTGTCTCTTCGTCAGATTGAACAGATTCAACACAACAGAGTGAAATGTATTTCAGAAGGGGTTGAGAAGTTTGCAACATTCATAAATCCGTAACATTAAGTTTAAGCTGTCATTCAAGGGCACATATTATGCAAAATCCATAATATGGATAGGCAGTGTGTGAACAACCATACTAAAATCATAAAAATCCACCCAGTCCTTATTTTTAATTCCCATCAAATCTATTCAGTCTCATTAGATCTGCAAGCATAGACTGCTGCATGCAAGGTTTGGCATGGCTAAATATGAGCAAACAGCGCCCTCTTTATTATCAGAATCTCCCATAATGTCTGCGCTTTGTGTGTTATAATGAGAGGAATCGTGAGACAACACAATTTTTTAGCACTGAGCAAGAACTTTTGAGCTGTGAGTGGATTCTAATTTAAAAACCTTTGATTGGCCATTGTGTTCATAAAATCAACAGATTTGTCTTTGATTGACTGCCTATATAGGATGTTAATCATTTTTATGTTATATTAGGTGTTCTTGTTGGTTTTGTGTAATGAGAAACAATTTATGTGCTGTTTTTAGATTTTATGTTCAGATTAGTGCTGCCAAATGATTAATGGCATCCAAAACTAAAGTTTTTGTTTACATAGGTGTGTATGCGTTGTATATTTATTTTGTATATATAAATACAAACGCATGCATGTACATATTTTTTAAAAAAGTAGGTTTATATATTAAATAAATTTACATGTAAAATGAAATATAAATATATTTTAAAATATATATACCTTTATATATGTGTGTTTATTTATATATAATAAACATACACATATTTTGTAAACAAAAACTGTTATTTTGGTTTCAGTTAATCACAGATTATTTGTATGATGATGGTGCCTCTGTGTGGGCACAGTA
>JAUCMR010000057.1:1303053-1314342 GCA_032357425.1 Enteromius argenteus
TCCGGACTTGTTATAATGTTTTCTGAATTGTTGTAGTGTTTTCAGAATTGTTCTTTTGTTTTTTAGATTTGCATTTGTGTTTGTAATTTGTTTTTTTGTTTTCAGAATTGTGATTTGTTTTGCACCTCTCGGCCACCGTATATATCCCTATCTGTAACAATGTTACAAGTATAATATTCATAGAAGTATCAATATTTTTTTAATTAAATTTATTTACTGTACAGAAAAAAAGAATGATAGTAACATTACTGTTTAGAGGAGAGAACGTGTCTGTTCTTGTGTTTTTCTTACCTGTTAATACTAGCTGCATTTACATGGACCCTAATGATCCGATTGAAATAGGACTATAAGCACTATCAGATTAAAAAGATAACATGTAAACATGTCAATCGGAATGAATTGGCCAATCTGGCGAAAATTTTGTTCAGATTGTAAGGGGTGGTGTAAACCTTTTCTGATCCGATCGAGAGGACATGTAAACACTTCATCGGATTGAAAATTAAACTATAAAGTTCTGTGCATGTGAAATGATGTAAAAAGCGCATAAAGCCTGGTGCGTGCGGCAAAAATGACGTCATCGTGGAGTGGGCGTCAGTCCGAAAATGCACGAATTCAAGGCGACTCTGGCCGAACAGTCACATCTGTACCGTATAAAACGGAAGCAGCTTTATGTAAAGTTTACACTCCATCAGTCCCTGATTAATAAAATTGTAATGATTAATGAAGTTATAAAATAAGACTTTAATGTTGTCTAATTTAGCATTATGAGTTTTACACATATCTAAAGTAGCCTATTTTGCTTTTTGCTAAGCTTAACTGGTCGGCAAGAGAAACTATGTTGTTGCTAAAAATACACGCAGCACGGCACAAAACATCACACTCGTTGTCTCCTAATTAGCAGCAGAAATAGGATAATATTAAGATTATAATTTTTTAAAACCAAAAAAAGAAGCAATGGCAAAGTGGCTGCCAGTATGCGCATCTTTAAAGAGCGGGAATCGTGTGTTCATGCACTGTGCGCATATCAAAAGATCAAATCCGATTGTGTCATGTAAATGCACATATCAATCCGATTACTTTATTCAGCGTTCATGTAAACACTGCGATCGGATTCATCAATCTGATTGATTTCATTCCTATTGAAGCAAAAAATGTCCATGTAAACACACCTACTGAGTTTGTGCTTGTTTCTTATTGTCACTCTTAATTTAAATATGTAAATCTTTTACTATAAAACTTTCCATTGGTTTCTATTTCACATAAATTATAAGTATAGATTGCATAAATAGTTTTCATTAAAATTAACTTTCATTTATTTTTACCATAAAATCTTGGTAACACTTCATTTTGATAGTCCACACTAACAGTAAGCAACTTTAAAACATGTCAGCTAGCAGTCATTAGAGTATTTGTCTAACACAGATGGGTCCACAACATAGTACATACTATCAGAAACTTTGCATTTTGGTTCAACTTATTTTATTAATGTAAACCTACCCTAACAGTCTACTCTGAGAGTTAGTAGACATGTTATCACTATTATTTTTTGTTTTGTTTAGATTGGCAATCTGTAATCTTACTGATCAATCCTGCAAAGGCTTGGCCTCAGCACTTCAATCATCAGACTCCTCGCTTAGAGAGCTGGACCTGAGTAACAATGACCTGCACAATTCAGGAGTGAAATTTCTCTGTGTTGGACTGAAGTGTCCAACCTGTACATTGGAGATACTGAGGTATTTCATAACATTACTTATGCCGAGTTCAGACTGCGCGATTTACAAAGTAGTCGCGCCACAGATCTTTTCACACTGCATGACTATCTGGGGTAGCGTTCAGTTGCTGCTGTGTTCACACTGCATGATAGATTGGCGACAGGGGGTTTCACACTGCATGACTTTACAATAGGAAGAATCGCTAACAACCTTGTCCAACCAAACACACGCGAGAGGTGACATCAAAACAATGCGAGGTCACGTGTGCAAGACCGGAGCTCTCACGTGAGACTGGGTTTATTATTAAAAATGGTAGCGCGAATAAGCTTGCCATACAAATTGCATGTGCACTCATTTGCAATGAAAAGAAGATTATGGAGGAGGATATTTACCTTCTATACCTTCGTAACTCCTCCCCCAACATCCCGCTGGATGTTGCTCTCTCATTGGCTGTAGGTAATCGCCAATGTTATTTTCAGTCAGAACACATTTCACATGGCATGATTTTGAATCGCAGACAGGTCCAGATATTTAGCATTCCAAATATCTCACGGGTGTCAATGTCTCGTTGGCGATTCTCTCAGATTGTGTCTTTGATAGTTCACACTGTGTGATTGTCGCTCGTGTGAACGAGCACTGGTTTGCCTGTGATTACGGGCATTTGTCTGCGATTTCTCAAAACCTGTTGGAGAGTCTAAATCGGGGCTAAAATCATGCAGTCTGAACTCTGCATTAGTTTATCTTTTTCTTCTTCTACAAGTCTTGAAGTCTTTGTCAGTTGAAAAAACAGTGAAAAGAAAGCTGGGAAATGAGCAAACAGGTAGATTTCAATCTGAAAATATATATAGCAAATTTCACTTATGTTTTGACCTTTTGAACCGTATGGCCTTGAAATAATTTTTGCAACTTTGAATTTACTGAAAAACCTACCTTTTTGTCTCATACAGCTGAATAGACGTTCACCATATTTATTTCAGATCATCATTAGACCATGTCTGCAAAAACTTTATAAAACCTTTATGATAGACAAAACATTCTCTTATAATGCTTTAATGAAATTAATGCATGACCACTCCAAACAGTACTCGAGGATGTTTCCTCACAATGCTAAGTTTCTCTACATTAAACAGTATTTGTCATAGCAATGATGCCCAAAGGGTACATGAGCAGTTTCAGCACAGCATGACCAGCTCTTCAATAAATATGAAAAATAGCTTAACAGTTCAAAAAGTCTGGTCTGTTATTCCTTAGGCATACCGAGCTGAATGATATCTAATGTTCCTATCTAAGCCTGTTATATTTGGGCATCTACCATTTTGAATTTGTCATAATTCTGTTATATTTATTTTAGAAACATATGAGACTGGTCTTGTAAGATATCTTGGGCTGTACAAGGATACCATATTTGACATGGTCCATGATAGTGCCTGTCTGCAATTTTGAATTTTATTGAAAGTGTACATTTTATTGAAACTCACACCTAAACCATTTATCTGTTCTTTGTCAAATGATTGGTATCATTTTAAATGACATATGATTATAAATAATATTTTTCATATATATATAATAAGTACTCTAACTCACAGATTTTTGTCCATAAAATGACAAATGATTATATCAAGGTGAAATGAAAATTAATAAATCTTTAATGGAAAAAGAAAGTCTCACAACCTTTTTGTTTCCTTTACATGGTAGTAAGACTAAATGTTTCAGTGTTGGGGTCTTCACTATTGATGTGTGCATGTCTTTGTAGATTATCTGGCTGTATGGTGACAGAGGAAGGATGTTATTATCTGGCTTCAGCTCTAAGGTCAAACCCCTCACACCTGAGAGAGCTGGATCTGAGCTATAATCACCCAGGAGATTCAGTGAAGCTGCTCTCTGATCTACTGGAGAATCCACACTGTAAACTGGAGATACTCAAGTATGTTGGAAATAATGATTCACTCTTTTTGTTTATTTGGATTTAAAAGTGTAACACTTGGCCCGATTATGCTGGTTCTTTCCTGAAAAACAGTCTTGAAGAAACTCCATGTGTTGATAGTCCATGTGTTCACCTGTGTATATACAACCTGAAGTGTTATAATCCACTGTGCAAGTGTAGTCCTGGAAGGGAAAGTGTCCACCAAGAGTACTTCACAATCCAGGCAGTAAATGATATTGTCGATAAAATATAATTATACTGTTATATATTAGACATACTGGTAAAATCATCCAGTCCTGATGGTTTATCATAAATGAACATGGCTTGCTGGTGGCTCAAAAAGTCTCAGGTTACGCATGTAACCCGAGTTCCTCGAAGGAACGAGACGCTGCCTCAAACGAGACGCTATGGGGAACGCCTTCAGCGTGATGGCTCTGAATCGTGTGTGCAATCAGTCCAATGAAATGGTAAGACGTCAGAGGTGGGTGACGTCATCGGCCAGGATGGAATGCACGTGGAATGTTGCCAGCTTCAGCTTCTGTCATGAAGCAAAGCGCAGGCAGGAATGCCGGAAGTGTGGCGACGAGACGCGGCGTCTAGTTCCTTCGAGGAACAACCCTCAGATCCTGCTTCGGCTTTGAGGACCCCGCAGCAGAGCGTCGCCATCTCTTCTGCTTCTTTTGGGGACGAGCTCAGGCAGCGACACTCTGCTTCTGTTTCTCCCTGTATGAGGAGCGTGTATTCGGGTGAGGCTGCTCCCGCCCAGCAGCCCCACGAGTTGGAGAACGGCGAGGGAGGAACCGCTGAAACGCCGCCGCTTGCTTACGTGCCTTCTGGTGTCTGTTGACGACCTTATTCACAGCGTCGCCAAACAGACCCTGAGGCACTAGTGGGGTGTCCATCAGGCAAGCCCTGTCCTTCTCTTTGACTTTGGACAGGGTTAACCAAAAATGCCTCTCTGCGGCCACCAGGGCTGCCATAGACCTGCCGATGGCTTGGGCGTTCTCCTTGGTGGCACGCAATGAGAGGTCAGCGGCCCTCCTGAGCTTCTTGATATCCTCAGAGCCCACCTGCTTGCCCTCATCCAACTATTTCAGGAGGTCAGCTTGATATGCCTGCAACACGGACATCGTGTGCTGGCATGCACCAGCCTGACCTGCTGCCGAGTACCCCTTACCCACCAGCGCTGAAGTTGTACGCAGTGGTCTGGAGGGAAGGGGAGGAGCCTTTAAGGACGATGCCGATGCGGGCAAGAGATAGGTCTCTCTGAAGAGAAACTAATGCTTGGCTTGAAGACTGAGTTCAACCCCCCCATGTTTTATTTACTTTGGACATGTCACTTATTTTTTTCTTATTGAATCAAAAAAACAAAAAAGTGGCCTCATTTGTTTTTACAGTGTGGGTCATGTTGGAGAGCTTATGATTACTGCGGGACTACACAAGTGTAAGTTTACACATGCACACACATTTTTTTTTTTTATCATTGTTGTTCTGTAGTGTTCAATTTCTCTCCTCTTATTGTTTTTGTGTCCAGATGCCTGTGATCTTACACTGGATCCCAACACAGTAAACATTCATCTCTGTCTGTCTGAGGAGAACAGAAAGGTGACACGTTTGGAGGAGCCGCAGTCATATCCTGATCATACAGACAGATTTGATTTTTTTCCTCAGGTTTTGTGTAGAGAGAGTCTGTCTGGACGCTGCTACTGGGAGGTTGAATGGAGCGGGTGGAGGGGGGCTGTTATATCAGTGGCACATAAAGAAATGAGCAGGAAAGGAGGAAGTGATGATTGTAGGTTAGGGTTCAATGAAAAGTCCTGGAGTCTTGATTGCTCTGATAACATTTTCACTGTCTGGCACAATAAATTTAGCACTGGCATACCCGTCCCATTCTCCTCCAAAAGAGTAGGAGTGTATCTGGACTGGCAGGATGGCACTCTGTCCTTCTACAGCATCTCCAAAACACACACACTCACACACTTACACACATTTTACTCCACATTCACTGAACCCCTCTGTGCTGGATTCAGGGTTTTTATTGACTGTTCTGTGTCTTTATGTCAGATGTGTTAATCACCTCCACACTGTCAGCAAAGTAAGTAAAGAAAATGGTTAACAATGTTTTTTATTATTATTTAATTTTTTTTTTAAATAAATGACATATATGACATAGAATCATGACAATGTTAAAAAGTAACAAAGGTAACTAATGAAATAAAACAAAAAAAATCTTGTGCTATCCCAAGTTGAAATAGAAACCCAAGGTCATGGCTGGGTCACCCATAAGTGTTGCAACCCTGACCTGGTTATCTAACACTGTTCTGGGCAGACAAAGAGTTTAGCTGGGCATCTTAATCCTTGTGTATGAAGCTGTTAGCATGACTTCATGATGCTTCCGTGCAACAGAAATTTGTCCAAGTTTATCTACCAGTTGAAGCATCTGGAATTGAAGCATTAATAAACACTTGTGATAGATGACAATATCCAGATTGAGCAACACAACACACTTCTGTTTTTTATTCTTTGTTTTTATTGTTGTGATTATTTTTAGGATTATTCTATTTTTCTATTTTTTTTTTTCATGCAAATCACTTTGAATTACTATTGTGTATGAAATGTGCATAAATAAAGTTGCCATGCCTAAGCCTAAAATAAGTGTAAAATGTGTAATTTTTAAAAGTAATTTTGTATATTTAGATGGAAATATGCCCTTTCATTGTTTGACAGTTTTCTCAGTAAATTCTGTTATTTGTTATTGATTATGTAAAGGTTAACATACACTACATGACATTTTTTTGCCCGAAACTGCAGTCTAGGCAAGTCTACGCTAATTGCTGAAAGTCAGTCAGTCTCAGTTTAGATCATATCTCAGGGCTAGCCAACCCTGCTCCTGGAAGACTGCTTTCCTGAAGACCTTAGTTTCACCCCTGCTCCAACACACTTGTCTGTTCTGTTCAAGTAATCCTTAACAACTTGGTTAGGTAGTTCAGGTGTTTTATTAGGAATGATGCTAAAAGCTACCTCTGCTTTTGACTATATATTCAGTGAGAGCATTAAATGTTTCATAATTTGAGTCAATGTTAGCTCAGTTTACAAAGTTGGCAACTGTATGACACCTAGTGTTTTATAACTATTTTAGATTTTAAAAATTACAATGTATTCTAGACATTTTATAAATGAGAAGATGCAATCTGTTGGCTTTCTAATATCTCTTGTGAACACTGGACCAAAATAAATCAAACTGTAAATGCAAACCTCCAATACAGTAAATAAGTTTTATGACTGAATGAGTAATGCAGCTGACTTTTTCTGATGAAGGACAAGTTACAGTAATTTAGCATGCTCTGCCATTGTAAGGCCAGTTAACTGTGATCCAGTTCTATAGAATATATATCTACTTAAATCTATAGATGCACCAAATTATTATTTGATTAACCATTAAGACCATTTGGATAAAATATAGAAAAAAATTGTAAAATATTAAAATATTATCATATTACAATGTATAAGAGTTTAAGATGCAAATGATAAGTTTGATAGTAAAAGTTACTGTGTCAGATATGGTGATTGTAAAGTTCATGTACAATAAACACTTACATGAAAGAAAAATTAATTTGTGATCGTGCTTACACAATTGAAAATTATCTAAAAAATTTTTTTAAAAAGTATGATGTTGATGATTCTGCTATGAGCTGAAAGTGTTTTTTTTTTTCTTCTGCAGTGCTAGTGAAAATAATACCAAAGCAATTACTTTAAGTTAATTTGGATAGATAAATGTAGGCATGAAACTCACTGTAGTTTACATTGTGGATCATTTCTTAGAGCATAGAGCTGCATCACTCCAGAATCTCCTGGTTTGTTCTTACTTAGATTGAGGTGTTTCAGATGTGAAGGGTTTGATCTCAGAGCTGAAGCAAGGGCAATACAGTCTTCATCTGTTATACTGCAATTACACAACCTGCATAGAAAAAAACACTTCAAATTCTCCTGTAAGCTATAGTGAACGTGTCATTAGTAAAGATGTTCTGATGTAAAAAGTTTGTATTTTCAAAATGTTAGTTTGAAAGAAATGTACCCCCGCTCTCTACCATGTGTAAATGGTGTGTAAAACATCTGCAGTCTTACATAGCTGTAATTCATTATGCTAATTGTGAATGTCTGTACATGCGCACCCTATTTATGAATGATTGGAATTTATTAACACTCACATTTAACTATCAAATCGGACATTTAGAAAGTTTTTATGAATCCGAAGGAGAGTTTTCGTTAAGGTCTGTTTTATGCGCAAATTGCTCAGAATTTACTTATATTTATGAATGTTTCATGAATGATGCCCGGTTAATTTTACTTTTGAATTGACTTAAAGGGCAGCTATTATGCCCCTTTTTACATGATGCAATATAAGTCATAGGTGTCTCCTGAATATGTCTGTGATGTTTCATCTTAAAATACCTCACAGAAAAATAGCTATTTTGTGTGGAAGCAGAAACACGCTGTTTTCGTGCATGTCTCTTTAAATGCAAATGAGCTGCTGCTCCCTGTCCCCTTTTCCAAAATAGGACTATGCCTTTGCAGGTCACATCTCTGAACTCGGCTAAAAAAAAACCCTGTTTAGTTTTGATTATTATGCACGAAATCACAACATCATTAAATCATGTGTTTTAAAGTCATATCAGTTTAAACTTCATGTACACGGTTTTCAGAGTGCAGACATCCAAAGTGAATGCAGAGAAAGCAGCTGTCACATGGCATGTAAGTATTAAACTAAGTTCTCTTTCATGAAAAACACAGTTATGTCTGTGAAAGAAATTGCATGTCCATATTAGATCTGTGTATTAAGTGACAGCAGTGTAATATACAGTACCTACTGCTGTCTATGCTGTTAATATGACCAGTGAAAATCATAAAATGACAATAAAATCACTCACTGCTCTGAACTGAACAATGTCTATATCTGTAAGTGGTAAGCTCTGATTTACTGGGATTAAAAAGAAAAGCAGCAGTCATATTTTAATTATTACAAGGTGGTTGTGTACACACATTTACAACATGTAGAAGTGAATTTTGCATAATAGGAGCCCTGTTTTATATGTGTGCATGAGATTTGAGTACAATGATGAATTAGCCAGTACTTCAAGTGCTCCTAAAATTGTTCAACAGTTTAATTGCCTTGTGTGTGAGCTCCTCCTTTTCTAGATACAAGATGTTGTGAGGACAGAGGAATCAAAGCAAGCGTTATTTGTATAATTGACCTTGCCTTGTGACAGTGTATATAGTAGATGCTTGCTTCTCAATGTTACAGTTGATAATATCATAAGAATATGATAACACACCTTAGTTTCTCAAGTTTACACTGTGGATTTTGCAGTAGATCAGAGATCTGCTTTAATCCTGAGTGTCCTAGTTCATTATTGCTCAAATTGAGTGCTCTTATATGTGAAGGGTTTGACATCAGAGCTGAAATCAGAGCAATACAAACTTCTTCTCTGATGCTGCATTCAGACAGTCTGGAGAATGAATCAAACAAAATTCCAGTAACATGAATTTCATAACCCAACATTATACATTGTAAAATAAATAACTAAATAAATATAACTCTTAATTTTACGGAATTAAATGTGTTTTCTTTTGTTTTTAAATTCAAAACGAATACTATCTAAATTAAACACTTGACTGTTATTTTAAGTATTGTGACATTAATGACAAATTACAGTAGTTCACATTTTTTTTACACAAAAAATACTGCATTTTTATATAGTATTATTCGGTTTTCTTAAACTGGATACAAATGTATAAAAAATTAATCTGTAAATAATACAAAAACAAAACCGTTAGATGATGAAATTGTCAAACAACTGGCAGAAACAGCTGCCAAACAAAAAACATAAAATCTAAGTAAAATATAATTTAATTAAGCAGAAAACACTGTTCATTTACAGGTATTTCCTGAAATATTATGATTAAACACCTTCACTGAAATAAATAAATAAATAAACTTACTTAGTAAATAAAATTTACTAGCAACAGAAGATTTTGTAATTTTACATAGGGATGGTTGTACCATTTTTGACATTTCTGCCTTTATCTTGGAGTTCTTTTAAATGAGTGCGTTCAAAATGTGATTCAAGCTTGGTACAAGTAGCCTATCAGCTATTAAATGGCATAGCTGTTATCTTTGCAGAACAAACAGAAAATACAATACTACACTAACACACATGATGTGAACACTGCTGTGTTCAGACAAAGAAACACAACAACAGAACAAATGCTGAGCTTAATGAAGTTATTAGAGATTAAGGATGTCTATGAAGCACATGCATCTAATCAGTGTTAAACCTTCAGTATTCACAACATGCCTGCAGTACTGATGAGCACGAGCTGATGAATTTTAGGTTAAGAATATTAGGCAGAGACCACTCTGCTTAAACTTAAAAAGCTAAAATTAAAAAAATTCTTGAGCAAATGCAGCTCATAAATTTCTTTAGAAAGAAGTAGGTAACACTTTATAACTACATACTATGAATCAATAGTTCAGCATTAGTAAAGACTCAATTCATCCTTTATAAACCGTTGTTCCAACATTATTTTGCATAAGTAAGCGGTTTACAAGTGCATCTATAAATGCCTTGTTCTTGAGCATATATATATATATATATATATATATATATATATATATTGTTTAATAATTGTATTTTCATACTTTATTAATGATCAATTTATATTTTTTTAATTATTATGTTATTTACAAACCAGTTATTTGTTGTCAGTGTTTAATAAGATCATTTAAGTCTAAGTAAATAATTAATAAATTATTTAATAAATCTTATTATTTAGACACATTATAATAGTTGCTTAATGTGTTAATAAATGCTTCATTAACACATGTTGCTGATTAATTCATGATTAAGTCAGGTAGTTATAAAGCATTTAGTAGTTGCCAGACGTCTGTTTTTGTGAGCTCATCTAAAGTGAGGACTATTTATACCTTGTATTTACAAAGGAGATGTAAAGACTCATTTATCTTCCAAACAGAAAAGTTAAACACAACACAGAGGGATACAGAACCCCAAAATATTTTCAAGATGCAAAAAATGAAACTGTACAAAGGTACACTTGATAAATGAAAAACAAACAAACAAACAAACCTCTGCCATTTCATAGAAAAAAATTCAAGTGTACAGTTGTATTTTAGTATAATATTTTTTGCATCTTAAAATGAATAGTTCTGTATCCCTCTGTGTTGTGCTGTGTTTGTTTTTTTTGTTCTGTTAGGAAGATAACTGAGCCTTTAAATCCCCTTTGTAATAGATATGCTTATAAAAGCACTATCTCCCAGCACTATCTCCACCTTCAATACCACGACTGAGGTGAGACCCTTGACCAAGGCACCGTTCCCCCAACTGCTCGCCGGGCGCCGCAGCAATGGCTGCCCACTAGGGATGTAACGGTATTGTAAATACCGTCGTACCGCAATATCAAATTTTTTCGATAACACCGTGGTCGCGTGACTTGATAAAATGATAGGTCTTCTGAGAAAAGTTTGCTCAGGCGAATTGAGCGGACGGAAAGTAGCGGAAACTACAATTCCCATCAGCCCAAGCGTGCCCATCATTCTTTGCGGTCTGTTGACGCTACAGATCAGTGTTGCCAACT
>JAUCMR010000057.1:1340311-1357784 GCA_032357425.1 Enteromius argenteus
TTTTCTTTTTTAATAAATCTGCAAAAATGTCAACAATTCTGTGTTTTTTCTGTCAATATGGGGTGCTGTGTGTACATTAATGAGGGAAAAAAATGAACGTAAATGATTTTAGCAAATGGCTGCAATATAACAAAGGGTGAAAAATTTAAGGGGGTCTAAATATTTTCCGTACTCACTGTAAGTTCTTGAAGTAATTATAATATCTGGGTTTTGGCTCTGTTTTTCTATTGAAGATAGAAAAACCCACCTGTTTCTGTGATTTTCTATAGCACCGTAACTCAGATGACAAAAAAAGATGAGAGTGATGTCAATGAATTAACAACTTATTTGGTGTGGTAATGTCCACGCTATGTGTAAACAAATATCTAAATAAATAAATAAACATGAGAGTGTAAACTAGAGCAATACAGAAGTTAGAGCAGGGCTTAAACAGGAATTTAATGCTCCTTTAGTCAAGACAAAGGTAAAGGCCTGTTAACACCAAGAACAATGACTGTAAAGATAGTGATAAAGATATATTTTTTATAATCATTCTCAATATTAAAGTGGAGTCCACACCATAACTATAACGATAAAGGCACAGAGAAACAATATCGTTGGAATTTTTTCCAGCTGATGAATGATAATAGCATTGACAGCCAATCTGCAATGAGCTCGAGAACTGAACCTGCGCTGAGAATAAACAGACGATACATTTGCTAGTGTAGATGCTGGTTATCTTTATAGTTATCGTCCTTGGTGTGAACGGGGCTTAAGAAGTGTCTTCAAACATTTCTTGAAGATTGTGAGCACATCTAATGGAGGCTGGAAGTTTGCTCCACCACAGGGAAGCAGTAAAGGCTCTGGAAAATGATTTTGTGCTTCATTGTGATAAAACCACTAGGCACTGTTTGTTCACTGACCACAGGGTGACTAGAAGGAACACACCTCATTCCGATTGTAGTCTTACATAGTCAGACTTTGACTCTAGGCAAAAAATCTGGACCTTTCTGGCCGGGAGCCCTCTCTCAGTTCCTCCCCAGCCTGTACACCAAATGTAAACTGCATACCCTGACATCACCAGCATTTCATTATAAATTCTATCATTTCTAAATCATCTGACTGATATTATTTCATGTGATGTCTGAGGCTGGTAGGCTATGTACCAGATATTGACAACACATTCTGAATAAATATTAAAAACAAGACTGATAGAAGCAAACAGTAACATGTCTTGAATCTTGAATTTTATTGGTAGTTTATAAAGCATATGGGTTGAAATGTTCAGGTTGAAATGTTCAGTGTGTGTTTGTTTACTTGTCGAAGCCTTTTATATGACCAGATTCATCTGGTTGACCCCTCATTGCTTTTATTGGAGATAATCTGCCCCTGATTTTACTTTTAGTGAGCTATGATTTGAAATTGTGTGCATAAGAGAGAGAATTTACAGAATTGACAAATAATCCATTTGTTTTTCTTTTATTGTTTGTCTAGATAAACTGAATTTGAATTGGACCGACTTTAGTTTTTCCTGGCTAATAAACAGTTATTAATCAGTGTTATTGTGCAGAGTTGCACACGTTTTCTTCTTCATAATTGATCCCACTATAATTTATTTATTTTAGTGAATAAATAGAAAAGATTAATGCCAATATTCACAAATAAATTGTTTGTCAAATTTAACCGTATCAACCAAATGTTGAAACAGGTGGAAAATAATCTAAACTAATTACTCATATGGCAAAAACTTGATTAAACAAGCCATGAGTTTGATTAGTTCATATAGCTCAGCCAGAGAGAAGAGAACAAAGCATTGCCACCAAATCCAGGATTTCTTTGGGCATATGGCATATATTCTCTAAAATTCCTGAGACAAATATTAAAATCATGAATGAATCAAATCGAAGAAACATTCTCATGTCTGTTCTGCGAATGTTTTTGAGTTTTCTTCTGTGCTTGAATGCTCCAATCAGCAAATCTCAAAAATGTGTTATGGTTTTGCGATCTTTTAAAGTGTGTGTCTATGCACAATCAATTGTGGGTATGTTTCATCATCCAGATGAAAGGAATCGTTCTGAGAAATAGCTGTTTTTGCTATTATATTAATCAAGAGAAGCAGGCATGAGAAAGCCACAAACATTTATGTCTAAACAAGTCACACTTGTTCCTGATTCTGTGAGTAATTTTCCTTCTATTTTATGCACTAGCTGTTTAAAATTTAAAACAGATCGATTGAACCTGTAAAGTTGGACTGACAATTTACAGACTCATAAGACATAATCAGTTGCAGACAAAAACATGATGCTGTAGCCTGAGGCTGCAGTTGCAAATATTCACACAAACAGATGAAAATAATATATATGCTTCTCTGTGTGTGTGTCCTATTTCTCTAACCTCTTTCAAATCTGTTTATGTCTACTTAAATGAGTCTTAATCAGCAGAAGCCAGGAATTTTCTTGGTGTTTTTGAATTGTTTTCCAGTACAAACAATCCAGTACAAATTTCCTAACCTAAGTCTTGTTTTCTGAAATATTTATCAAAATAAGGTTAAAATCAATAAATCAGAGTTTATGCTCAAAATGAGGGAAAATGCCAAGGGGGTAAGACAAATTAAAAGTTTGTTTCTTCTTCAAGTAGCAATATAACATGTTATGTTGTTTAGCATGTTAAGTAACTTGGTTTAAGATAAGTTCAGATATCTTCAGGTCGCAATCGTCAGACCTACATTTCTGTAATTATTGCCTGGTTAATCATACGACAATGTGTAATTAAAGATGATATGTTATAAAAAAACTACAAAAAAACAACAACAGTAAGACCATTAACAGATTCTGTTCCCTATTCTTCCTTGTGTGATGTTTTCGTTATTGAAACAAGGTTATTTACTGGCACCAGAAAAACAATATTCTGGTCTGCTAATTTGATTGGAACAGTACTGATATTAAGATCATGCTTGATTCTGCTCTGGATTTTATTAAAACAATTCTCTTTGACAGAGCCAAAATATACAGTAAGAAATATAGACAAAATAGTTGACTTCACTGTGTCTGGCCACATTGATATAGATATCAATATAGATGTATAAATCTGTCACGGTTTCCCTCACTAAACTCACTCTGCTCATTGCTGACTTGAATAATCGTCTGCACCTGTCTGCAATCACCAGCTAATCAAAGACTTTGGATCTGTCCAAAATCTTAGGCAGCTGAATTGTTGTCCTGCAGCCCTATCAGCTAACAACTATAATATAGGCAGGTTTTTTTTTTTCTTAGCTCAGCTGTGTGAAGGATACATCAAAACAGCAGTGAAGCACAGGACACATTTTAACCTGTTCGATATATTACAATGATTTGAGTTCTAATAGTTTTTTATGTTGTCCTAGCTATTTTATTTCTCTTAACCATTTTAATGGGTGTATGTCTTTAAATGAGTCTGGGTCTGCCTGTGATGTGACTGATCACATGACAGTAAATAGGAAATCTTAAAGGGTTAGTTAACCCAAAAATGAAAATTACCCTGTCTTTTACTCACCTTTCGAAGCATCTTAGGTGTATGTGACTTTCTTCTTTAAAAACAAATCCAATAGGAGTTATATTAAAATTGTCAAGACCCATCCAAACCTTTCAATTGAAGTAAGTGAGTGTTTACTGTCTACAGTTCAAAAGATGTGAAATAAAGTATGTGCATCCGTAATAAAATGGGGGATTCACTACCCCCTGTAGTGAATCCATGTGTTTTTCTAAGATACATATCGATATTTCAAACATAATAAACACTTTTCTCTGTCTTCTGCTGACTGTCCTAAGTGAAAGCAGTCCTGGCGGATATTGTAGGATGCATTCGTCACGCATGAGCCTCTGGGAAATCTAGGAGCAAAGGAAACAACATTTTCTTACTTTAGCAAAGGAAAACTTTTGGCTTATATCGAAATCCTCTATCATTTTTTATTTTTCAGGTCTAATTATGCAACGCAATATGTCTTGTGTTTTCCGTCGGAACTGCTTCCGCATGCCACAATCAGAGGAAGTGAGAAAAACTGTTTATTACATTTGAAATATGGATATTTATCGTTCAAAAATGCACAGATTCGATACAGGACGCCTTTATTCACTCCCTAAAACC
Source organism: Enteromius argenteus (assembly GCA_032357425.1). Lineage (NCBI taxonomy): Eukaryota > Metazoa > Chordata > Actinopteri > Cypriniformes > Cyprinidae > Enteromius > Enteromius argenteus. The sequence goes on from JAUCMR010000057.1 coordinate 1,344,413, forward strand.
ATGTGAGGGACATTTTATTATGGATGTGTGTACTTTATTTAACGTCTTCTGAACTGTTGACAACAAAAACCTGTTTAGTCTCATGGAAAGACTTGAAGGGGCTGGACAGTTTTTAATATAACTCCAAACTGGGTTCATCTGAAAGAAGAAAGTCATATACACCTAGGATGCATCGAAAGTGAGTAAAAGACAGGGTAATTTTCATTTTTGGGTGAACTAACCCTTGAAAGGAGACAAGCAGCATATGACCATTTGGTGATCACCTGAAAACTGAATTAGTGGAGTTATCACTGTGGACTCACCTTTCTAGATCTCTTGGATTATCACTATCACTTTTGTATATACACCGGTGGACCCTTATCACATTCATATTGGGACTTACAGCACAGTAGGATTATTAGCCTACATTGAAATCCTGTCATGACCATATCTTCTGTTCTGAACTCATCAGTACTCCTTCTGTTTATCCATCACTTCTCCTCTTCTTTCCACATCTACTCACCATGGATTAAACTGTGAGATAAAACCATTAACATTCATCCTACGCTTCATATTCACATTCATATGAAAGAGCAAACTACTTACGCCCTCCATATACAAATCCCCAAAACACATATGAACATGTACAATACATGGCCAAACATATCTTTTGCTTAGTCTTTGCAGGTTTGATCTTAAGGAATTTTCCACCAATGCTGTCTATTCAGATGACTTGAATCTATTAGTGATTACATTTTTCATTCTGGCTGAAAAACAACCTACCCACAATCTTATTAAACAGAACAACTGACGTCTTCTGCATTGGAGGGCATTTAAAGATCTGCTAATTACATTAATAATATTTTATGATCTGGTTTCAGAAATAATTAAGCTAAACGTAAACGTGTTTTCAATTCAGTTTAGTAAAGACAGAAAATATATTGTGGCTTTTCTCAAAGAGACTCTGATCAGAGTTATTTTTTACATTTATGGGTGTGTTAATTGTATGTTGAAGCCTTATAATTACATTTAGTTGCAAATGATTTATTATCAGCAGTTTACAACAGCTTGCATGATAAAATTATATATGCTATATTGTCTAAATACAGTCAGATTTATGAGTGTATATGGGTGTAACGTGCAAGGGGGAAGGTATGTTTGTAATTGCTATATGGGCTGCATGACTGTGAGTTACCGTCTATCTAAGATGCAGCAAACAAATTGTAGTTGAATTAATGCTTTGCTCAAAGATGAGATGGCAGTAGAATGGATAATTTGCAAGCAGTAGAAGTGGACAGAAGTGCCAGATAGATGCATACCTCCACAGTCTACACATAAAAAAACAGGTAGTGGTCAGGCCCTGGCTCTCACAAGGCTGAGTTTAGTGGTCAGGACAACAACTGGACACCACTGCATTAGTTTGTCGGCATCTTCATCCTTTGTGACCACAGACATACCTGATTTAGCAAATGATGACAAGATGAAAAGGAGAGAAAAACAAAACAAAAACAGTAACCGAGGCTAAAGGTGAGTCCCAGTTTACATACTTGTGCACTGCTCTGTTCTGTTTGTAGTATAAATAGTGAAAGTAGTGCATTCAAATTGAAAATTCCAAAAAGAAAAAGTGCATTTTAAATACCTGATGCACTTAACTAATTGAAAAAAAATAAATAAATTAAAATAAATAAAATGTGGAAAATACACTACACGGTTGAGTACATTAGAAGTACATGATATAAGTGCATAGTGCATCATTTGGGATGCAACTTTAGTTATTATGAGTAGAAATGTAGTCTGTCAATAGGTGGCTAAAGGCCACAATAAAACTGTCCTGGGAACTATCGTATACTTTTCAAATGTCTTTTATTTTAATATTTTTACCCTTCTTCCAGACCCAGACTTTTAATGATATTTAAATTTCACCATAAAACAATTACATGTTGAAACTATTAACTAAGCATATATATATATATATATATATATATATATATATATAATGTGGTTCTTCAGTTGTGGTGTTCACAAAATGTCATTTCCATCACCTTTTAACAACAACAAAATAAATAAATAATAAAAACATCCAGATGTGGAAATGCTCATTCAGTTCAGAAAAATATGACAATGCTTGATGCATGTCAACTAAACATGTAATTATGGTATAATTACATGTCTTGCAGTTGATATGCATATGGTGGGTGTTAAAAGTGGAAGTGTATTCTTAAAAAAGTTTACAAGTGTCCATATTTCACACATAGCTCGATGCAGAAATAACTAAACATTGTTAGGGTGATATTATAGCCGACCAAAATAACTGCAATGGTTTATGAATTCATAACATGAACTGTAGTAATGGTGTATAGCCTATATCAAAGACATAAACTTACTCTGGTAATATCTCAGCTTAGGATGTAACTGCTTTAACCCACACCATGTATAATTAAATTAAGTGCCTGTAGCCTCGTTTATACAGCGTGGGTGTGCTTGCCACAAATAACTATATCGTTCTTCAATCGTTCCGCCCCTCTCTCTCTCCTCAGCACCTTCACCACCAGCTGTGTGTTAAACACAGTGACTGCTGTCAGAAGAGTCCGCTGGAGCGAGTTTTTCTCTCGTCGGGTTCATTTGAGGGTGAGTACGTTTTTCAGTTTTAAAAGTTTATTAATGCTGAACGTAAAATAGAAACAGAGCTTGTAGGCAGTTAAACAGTAACAGAAGTAATCCTTATCTTTTCACAATGTTGTCACTGTATTGTTTAGGCTATATAGCATATTAAAAACAGTCTATCCACACATCTATACATTTGACTGGTGCTTTTATCCATTGAGAGTTGCAGTGCATTTTATCACTTTTTTCCTTTTTGTTTTTTGTAGACTTGATAGCTATATTAACATGACTTTCAGAGGTGGTTTGAACCAAAATGCATCTGCTTGTTCAAGTCACATATGTAAATTGTACTCTTCCCAAAATGCAACTGTCAGCATTACCATTCCTGTGATGAGAGTAGTTAGGAATCCCTCTTCAGCAAGCACACATCTGTTTTTTTTTCTTGGCTCCTGTTGTTAATTTTCATTCGCCACATCAAGTGCACCAACATTTTTAGCCCCACATTATCACTACCACAAGTGAACAGAGTAGTCCAGTCTGTTCTATGACCATTAACTTGGTGTTATTAAACATAGCCTTACCCCTGAACTCGTGTGTCTTTACCTACAGGTATAGAGCAAGATGACCATTCCTCCATCTTTGTTGTTCAGTCTGATCGCATTGGCTGTGGTTGTATCTTTGGTCAACAGCGTTGCATCTATCACAAACAATGAAGATGACTGCCTTTCGACACGGATAAAGATCCCAGTGATCCTGGACCAAAGCACAGTGAGGCTTCAAAGCCCAGAATTCACTGCAGAAGACTTCAGTGAGCCAGGAGTGATGTGTGGGATCGAGTGCCAAAGAAAGCTGCCAGAACCGAGGCCTGCGGAGCTGGAGCGGCTGCTGTCCTACGAAACAGTCTACGAGAACGGAACACGCACCTTCACCAAAATAAAATTGGAAGAGGACGACGAATTAAGAAACGCATCCTTTTCAGTTGTCTACAATGCAGAACACCTTCAGCGCAGAAAACGGCAGGTATACGGCATGGACGGACGCTTCGTAATCACAGATAAACATTACACCACTAATTACCCCTTTTCTGCATCAGTCAGGCTCTCTACAGGTTGCTCAGGCATTTTAGTTTCTCCAAAACATGTATTGACTTCTGCCCACTGCGTCCATGATGGCCAAGTGTATCTGAAAGGCACCAAGAAGCTGCGAGTGGGTGTCATGAAGCTTCGCTCCAGACGCAGAGGAGGACGCCAAAGAGGAGGCAAGAGGAGAGGAAAAAAAGTGGGAAATGAAGAAGATGTAGCCACTAATGGAGAACTACTTCATAAAGAACACAGCAGGAAAAGGAAGAACCGTCTTAGACGTGGCACAGATTTAGATCAGTCCAGGCAACAGGTGTTCAGGTGGACACGCGTCAAGCTAACACAAGTGCCAACAGGCTGGATGAGGAGAGCGGGCAAGGAGATCTCGGCTGACTATGACTACGCCCTTCTGGAGCTCAAACGACCCCACAAGATGAAGTTCATGGAGTTAGGAGTTGTTCCTGTAGTCAAGGACGTCCCAGCTGGAAGAATCCACTTCTCTGGTTTTGATAATGACCAATCGGGAAAGGTGGTCTACAGATTCTGTTCAGTCTTAGAGGAGTCCAATGACCTCATGTATCAGTATTGTGATGCACAGAAGGGGTCAAGCGGAGCCGGGGTGTACGTAAGGCTACGAGATCAGGGAGGAAAAGGGAAGTGGAAGAGGAAGGTAATTGGCGTGTTCTCTGGACACCAATGGGTGGATGTCGACGGGATACAGAAGGACTATAACGTGGCAGTCAGAATAACACCCACCAAGTACGCCCAGATATGCCACTGGATCCATGGAGAGGCTAGTCGGTGTAAACTGGCCTGAAAATGGTCAATAAGACTGCTGGGACAGTCTAAATGCAAACTGCTCATGTGTGCGACCCAATTAAAAATCCACAGTGAGTAGCCGAGAGCACAAATGGAGCATCTGTACAGGAAATGCCGTTTTAACAAGATGAATTTGGGATGCTGTATATTTATTTTTGTTTTCATTGCCAAAATTTAAGACTGTAGTCTTTCTAATGTTATGTTCAGGCCATGTTTGTGTTAAAAAGCCAATGTCACCAGCTGAGGCCAAGTAGTTAACTACTGAAAAACAAAACAGCTTGACATGCAGTATGATTTTTGTTTAAGTTCTCGAGGAGTTCACCCAAATATGAAAAATATCACCAGCTGCATGAAGAAGAGCCCGTTTTCCATACAAGAAAAGTACATGGTGATTCATACTACCGCTGAAAAGAAACGGGAGGACTATTTGCTTACAATAAGAACAAAGTGCTCAAGTGACATGGACTATTGTGCTTTTTGAAGCCTGGCAGTATAAATCACTACGCAGTAGCTTAGACATTCATAGCTTGGAAGGAAGTGGAGGTAATTTTGTAACTGGGGTGATTGTTTGGTATAACTGTATTTGTATTTATTTAATATTGAATGCCTTTGCCTAATAAAGTCAGCGGAGTAAAAATATAAAACTAAGAACAGCACTTATTTATATGTACTAAAAACACAAACATTTGCTTTTGTTTAATACTAAGTTTTTTTTTTTTTTATATTTCCTTGCACAAAATATCAGAAACAAGATTCCTTTCTTCACCATTCTGGTTTATTGTCTTTGAAATGGCAGAAAAAGGGAACATTTGTTACATTACACATGACCAACAGCCATGTTAATAGCAAAAAATAAGTAACGCAAACAAAGTGCACATTCTACACTAACAGCTCATCAGATGGATCCGAATATAAATACAAAAGCTGAGCGGAGTGACACCAGAACCAGCCAATTAGCCGGACATTATCCCTCCAGAGATCCTGATTGGACAGCATCCTGGTAGGAGGGCCCGCCCTCTTTCTGGTCAGGGAAGAGCTTGATAAGGTCATCGATTCGAAGGATGGTGATGGCTGCCTCTGTGGCGAACTTCAGACTCTTGGTTTTAACCATCGTGGGTTCATACACTCCTGCCTGCTTGTTGTCTCTTGGCTTTCCATTCACCAGGTCCAACCCAATCCTAACAGTGCACACACACACAAAACAGTTTTAAACAGAGTAATCCATCTTTTTTTAAACTGCATTGGCTCTCAGCTTAATCCATAATAAGCCTTATTGCTTCCAGATTGTCTGCACAAATCCCATTCATCTACCAACTCCATTCTTAGGACATTTTAGGAAACTAAATCAAAACCTTACTTCTAAACACCATAGTTTTTAATCCTGATTGTATGTTTGTCTGCTGTCTGACAGCGCGGTCATATTTCTAAGACCTGAACAGCTTCCCTGTGTGATGAGAAGAGAGCAGCACTAACCATTTGAGGTTCTTGCGTTCAGGGTTGACCTGAGCCTCATTGTGGAAGGCTCTGAGCTTGGCCACCAGGTCCGTGGAGTCTTGTGCGGCGTTGACTGCCAGAGTTTTAGGAATGACGAGCAGAGAGCGGGCAAACTCTGCAATAGCCAGCTGCTCACGGGAACCCTAGGTCAAACACACAACCATTTCAATACTTCATTCACACACACCAATTATTAAAAAAGCACAGCTACTGTATATTAAACAGTGCTAGGGCTGCACGATATATTGCATTAGTGATATTTTGCTCTATGCACCCTCTTATGGCCTCAGGAGAGAAGCCAAAAGCCAACCCCTCCTATTTGAAATTATGCCTTTTAAATTTAAATATAATTTGAATGTTTGATAATATTTAAGTACAAAATTAAACATTTTCAGCCATTTTGACAGTCCTATTACGGTCTAGGCCATTACAGAAATATTCAAACAGACATGACTTGACATAATTCCTGTTTCTGTGGCAACACAGACAATGTAATTCCTATTTGGAAAGTTTTAGGACTATATAACTCATTACAAATATGGGAAATGGATGTTTCCTCAAAAAAAAAAAAAAAATAAAAAATAAAAAAAAAATAGGCCACAGCTGAAATCACGCTGATGTATAAACTGATCAACCTCAGAAGTAGAAAGCTACGGTAAATCAATATAAATCTATGTTCTATGTAACAGTTCACAGTGCAGGTCTAGTGAGGGTTAATGCATCTGAATGATGAATGAGGCATGTTTGTTCTGAGCAGGATGGAAGCAGCTGTAGCAGAGCTGTTTATCTGTCCCTTTCCACACTCAGGACTCTCACTGTCTCCCACGCGTATAACTGCACAAGCCATCAAACAGGCACGGCAGCAATTATAATGGGAATGTGCATACATCCAATCACACACAATACAGAAATATATAACATAACAAAATCTTACCATTATTACAACAAAAGCCTGGCCTATCCTTACTAGATTGTTCATTTATATATCCGTTATAATTTAACCGTTAGTTTGTTTCAACGTAACATTTTACCTAAAAATACAAACAAGACATCAAGAAAATAAAGTTCATAGCAGCTCTGAATCGGGCTCCTCACCATGCTTGTGGCGTAGTTCTCCAGATAAATGGACAGTGCAGCCTCTACAGCGCCACCTCCTGGCACCACAGACTTGGACTCCAGCACCCTCTTCACCACACACAGGGCATCATGCAGAGAGCGCTCCATTTCATCACACATGAAATCATTCGCCCCACGCAAGACGATAGAGGCAGATGTGCGGGCCTTTGTGCTGAAGGACAAAGAGAACAATGAAAATGGCTATTAAAAAAAAAAACCCACTGATTTTCAATGGAAAACACTGCTCAAGGTCCCATGCAGTTTATAGCAATGTATTTTTCTGAATTTTTTTTTTTTTTATAATTTATCAGTAGTAAGCAAATTAGATGAAATCATTGATTAACAATGATTAACATTGTTTTGTACCTCTTACGTAAATAACTTACTTTGTACAGCACGTTTCCCACACAACGGTAATTGATTTCCGCTTTAAAATCGTTTAGGCTTGATGTTTTAGTGTTTATATTAATTTGTATTTCATTCTAGAGATAAAAGTGATTAAAAGCAAGCAGGACTGATTTACTGAGCCACTTTCACGATACAGGCCGCATGGACTTTTACAGTTACGAGGTTTAATCTCTGGAGGACGTGATGTGCAGACAACCTAAACACTGATCTTCAGAATGCAAGTAACATCAGACAAACTCAATCCTACAGGTTTGCTGAAGGAAAAGAAAGATGATCTCACTTCTTGACGAGGATGAGCTCGTCGTCACACACTCTCTCCTGCAACACCTCCTCGGCCTGACCCAGCATGGATGCCTCAAACGTCTCCTCTCCCTCCAAGTTAGACAGAGATGAGCAAAGAGTGGCTATAGGGGCAAATCAAACACTGTTCAACAAAACTAAGACAAAGAGAATAAATGAGTTCTGTGTTTCTGAGATCTGAGGCTGAAACTGACCCCCAGTTGCTTTGGCGATGCGTTTAAGGTCCCTCTTGAGCACCCTCCTCACGGCCATGGCTCCTACATCTACAAAGTATTTCAGACACATGTCATCAATGCCTCCTGTGGTCAGAATCACGTTCGCTCCTGATGCCAGGATCTTCTGAATGCGCTCCTTCGTGATGTCTGATTCCCTGAGAATCAAATACAGAAGAGATCATCAGAACTGAAGAAAACGATTGACCAATGATACAGTCACAGCTTGAGAGATCAAAACAAAGTCAAAAAAATCAAGGCAGCAAAACAACAATTTACAATAACTTTGATTCCAGTTGTGCTGCTTCATATTTACTTTTTTTAGGATTCTTTGCATTTATTTGAAATATAAATATTTTGTAACATGACAAAATGTCTTTACTGTCACTTAATTTAAACCCTTCTGAAAGAAAGGACTTAGTTTTTTATTCCTATAAAAAGTCCTAACTTTTGGTAGTATACATAAAGATAGATGTTGTACAGCCCAAAGTTAAAACACAGACAGTGTATCTGTGTGTAAGAGAGGCTCTGGGATGACAATGCTTTATCCCACGCGTATAACTACACACACCACAGATGTGTGGCAGCAATGTAAATGGGAAAGTTCTTTGTGTGTGTGTGTGTGTGTGTCACAACATGACCTCACCTCTGTCTAATCTGGTCCAGTTTCTCCGGATCGCTGATGACCACCTGAACACCCAGCTTCATCTTGGTTTTCTGGAGGCTGAAGTCAAGACAGGCTATCTTGGCATTGGCCACACGCTTCACCATTCCTAAACAACACAAACAGCATTTAATAACACGCATACTAACATACACTTTGCATTGGTAAAGAGCAGCATGCTCATGGCCAGACCTTGTGATCCGACAGTGCAGTTAAGTGCGTATCCGCTGACGAGGAAACTCTCTTTCTGGCTGCGTCCGTGAGCCTTCAGCACATTCACAGAGTTTATGGGATAGCGAGCTACACCTTTACCGTCAACAAACTTCACAGCCAGGGCAGCGTCCACCACCATATTAGCAAAAAAATCTGCATCACTGACAGAACGTTAAGGAACGACACTTTCCTTTCAAATGATTAGTCAAGGTCTGCAAAACTCTTAATACAGTTTCAAACTCTGAAATTAAATACAGCGACCGAACTGAAGGCTACAAGAGTATCATAGTAATACCATGTTATTCTGGATACCATGTCGTGCCACTTTTTGGATAATGTGACATAGTTTTTAGACATAGTTAGACAAAATATCATATCAAAAATAATATATAATACTGTTAATAATAAGCAGAATCACTAATAAAGCAGAATTTGTATATAGAGGCTGCACTATATATGCGTGTGTGTGTTTATATGTAGTGTATGTTGTATTCCTTTTAATATTATTGTCAAACATTTTTATATTATTAATATTGTTATATATTAGAATTTCATATGTATGAGTGCACACAAGCACAAGAATGAAAGTGCACAAAACAGAGGATACACTCCAATAATCTTAGAGGACATGGAAGTCTTGGCGGCATTGATGAGACACTCTCTGCCCAGATCATCAGTGCCGATTGTCAGGTTCTCATTGATGTATCGGACCGCCTCCCTGTGAACCACAGCAAATTAGACCGTTTCACCAACATTTCAATCACACTTAAACAAGACTTCCTGCTGGCACAGGAAGTGACTCTTACTTGCAGGCCAGTCTGTATCCACTGATGATGGAGGTGGGGTGGATCTTCTGTTTGACGAGCTCATCAGCACTCTTCAGCAGCTCAGCGGCGATGATCACCTTCACACACACACACACACAGATGATGGGTTCTCACTTTAACCGATATTCAATCAACACTGTTTAATGTCCTGTCAGGATGTGGAAGCTGCAGAGAAAAACCTGCAGGTCCCGTAGTTCACGACAGACGCTTTCTGTATCCTGCTAGCATAGCCACGCATACTGATACTGTATGGATGGCACTTTAACAGGAAGTGCTCTTAACAGAAGCAGCAAATGTCTCACCACTGATGTTGTGCCATCTCCAACCTCCTTATCCTGCAGCTCTGCTAGCTCACAGAGAACCTTAGCGGCTGGGTGCTCCACCTCCAGCAGCTTCAGGATGGTGGCTCCATCATTGGTGATGGTCACGTCCTGAAACACAGATCCTAAGCATGAGAAAACAAACCCAACAGGAACATCTACACAGCATTTTCTACATACAAACAATTTATTTTTAGACGTTAAGTATGATCTGAACATCGCGGGTCACTCCGAGCGGAGGAAACACGTCTGCACTTACTCCGATGTCATCCACCAACATCTTGTCCAGGCCGACGGGACCAAGAGAGCTCTTCACGATGTTAGCAATGGATGCTGCGGCCATGACTGCAAAGCAACATTTAAAATGAAATTGAATGTTTCACTCTTTTCTGCTCTGAATGATTTTGTGTAAACATGAATGTGTTTGACCACAGCACGTCTTTTGCACTGCTTTGTGATTAACACACTGTACTATATGTATGAACGCAAGGAGCATGAATGTTTTTTTTTTTAGTTAAATGTAAATGGTTTGTCTATAAATTACTGGTCACATAGGTGCAGGTTCAGAGTTTGTTATAATATTTATATATTCCACTGCACTTCTTTTCTATTGTGGGTCGAGTAAAGGTTTTCTATATCATCATACTGTCAGTGAATGTAGCAGGACTGGGCGTGAATGTAGCATCACACAAAAGCTGAAGTCTTCCGTTCCCGATGCGCATAGGTTATATATGTATGCGCATAGGTTAGTTACAGTTATTCCACGTTACTGTATTGTGTAACGTTAGTGCAAGCAAGGATTTTTACACATCCTGGGCTTATTCACACTTACTTTATTACATGCGTTCATTGGTATGACAATGCTGCTCCTGCTTAATATCAGAGATGGGACACAATGCTCACGCTTCACTGTAATTTACCGACAGCGCGCAGACCGACGGGATTCATTTAGTGACGACTTCAGAAGACATTGCTTAAAGATGAAGAAGTATTTCGATGTAAATCAAGGATTACACACTCTGACTCCTGTAAGCCGCACGTGCTGCTCGAGACACCGGCCGCTCTTCCGTTCAAACACCGCCGCGTGCGGCCCGTTCACCGCGCCGCTGCGTTTTATCGAGAGCAAATGCGAACTCATCCCTACTCACCGTTTTGAGACCTGACGGACTCGCCGCTCGTCCTCTGGCCGAGCACGCTTAACGGACCCTCTGTCATCATAGACATGTTGGATGGGAGAGAAGAATGGAGACGCGCGCGAGGGGTTATGGGTAGCGTGCGAGCGGGAGGGGCGCGTGTGGAAAGTTCCAGATCAAGCCAGAACAGCAGCTTTTAGTTCACACACAAACACACGCACGAGCCACTAAACCGATCCAAAGACTCGACTCTACATATATATATGTTCATAAAGAGCTCTAAAACCGCACATATTAATCCACAGATTGATAGAGCTATAAAAACTACAATTCCCTGTTTGGAGGCGGTAATTCATTCGATGGTTTTCGTCGAAGCGTTTATTACGATTCAAGGACCTCTAGTGGTCTGGCGGGGCAGCGACCGTTATTTTAAACCGCTCTCTTCAAAACAAGATTTATTATGAAGCAAGGAAAGTCGCATGTCCCTAAGCAATGCTGAAGCACCTTTTGCATGGCAATTTAGTCTTATATTTCCGTTTTTATTTTAATTAAAAAATACACAAAAAATAAAAAAAACAATTAAGTTTCAATTAATTCTGCGTCCACGCTAGCCTCGGCCTTTCCTGACCTGCCTTCTTTGGTGACAGACAGGTAAAGATCGTGTTTACACTAAACCTTGCAGCTGTTTATAACAGCTGTTAACCATTTAAACCATTATTAAACCATTTCAAAAGCAGGCGTTTGTCTAAACAGGGTCGTGCAACATCAGAAATGCCACCAAAAATACGTGGCTCCAGAATCCTTACCCTTTCCAAATTCACAACGTATTCAAAGCCAACTGTAAAAATTATTTGTATGAAGCTGCATTGAAATTGCAATTCTGGAATGTTTTGCTTAAAACCCTTTATTTCTTTTAGAATGAAGAAAGAAAGATAGGGAGATCTTGGATGACATGGGGGTGAGTAAAAAACCTGTAATTTTTAGTCTGCGCTGCAAGTGAACCAATCCATTAAAATCCATCGAACTGATGCAGATTAGTGCCACTTGGTGGAAAATAGTCTCTAATACCATGGTGTAGTAACTAGGTGTCTAGACCTCCGTGGTGAGTGTGATTTCACAAGTCTTTTGTTGTAAATGCTCCTAAACCATGGAATGCACTACCTCTTACAATACGAAATACATCATCTGTTTCTATTTTTAAGAGCCATCTAAAAACATCTCTTTTCAATATGTATTTTGGATAAATGTGGTATTCTGGATTGTGTCTGTATGGCTCATTGGCTGTTGTTGTTTGTGATATAATATGTTAAGCGACCTTGAGCACTGGAAAGGCGCTATATAAATAAAACTTCTTCTTCTTCAAGTACAAGATGCTCCTTGTACAAATGGTCAGAAAATGTGCTGCTTATACAAATAAGCAAACACTTAAAATTTTAAGACTGAATCATCATTGCTGCAATGTTTTGTAACAATTCTATGAAGCCTAATTGATGCAGTGTAGCTTTTTATTTCGGTAGAGGTACTTGACCATATTCTGTAATGATGACAAGATTCATCAGGCTCAGTTTGTGAGAGTCCTGTGGCACGAAGCTGGTTTCAGTTTTCACCCAGGTATGTTTTTGTGTAAACTGAGATTTTTGGGCTCAAGAAGATGGGTTGTTTTTGAGAGATCAAGTGACACTTTGCTGAGGCTCTCCAAGCTCTGTGTGATTGGTTGTTTACTGCACGTGCCAGGTTGAGCTTCATCGGGTTTTGTCAACTCAAAACTTGTTCTGCTACTCTGAGGTTTGTTCATCTCGCTTTGTGCTACTGAGTTTGACCTTACTGGAAGTCTTTGGGACGTGCTGGAGTCAACTTTTGCCTTTTTTTTAGTTGTACACTAATATTTTTTGAAACACCTTTAGCTTTAATAACATTGTGGGGTTTTTTTTTGTTGCATTGTTTAGAAAATGTAATGCAGCATCACAACATTTACAAGTATATCTTATGTCAGAACTTGCATTCATTTTTAGCAAGATCTTGTATTGTCAATGGGAGAGTGAAGTCACTCAGCAAATTATGCGTGTGTGTTTGTATGCATGTGTAACTGTGTCTGGAAGAGTGTTTGTCTCCCTCACACTACTAAAGCCAAAAGAATTTCAAATCACATGAGCCAGTATATTATTAAACAGATAAATGTTCAAACTGGAAATGTAGCAATTTTA